>JBBBDQ010001652.1:2017500-2055935 GCA_037127315.1 Ascarosepion bandense | reverse complement strand
GTCTTTCACGGTAATTGTTCGGATGATCTCTTCTGTGTGATAAGCTCAGCATTTTCAATTTAAGCTCAGTACTTGCGTCAATCCATTGTATTCACTTACGCGCAAATACCCTTGGGAAAGGTATTAATCCGTCTGCTTCCTTCCAGTTATGGGTTAAGTAGCAGGACAGATTGGGTTCTATAGCCTTGGTCGGCAACCAGTCTACCGCAGAAAGCAATGGCAACCTACTGCGGGATAATCTTCTGCCCAGTCAGTCATGTCTCTTTCGAGACATGATCGCCCAAGCGTGTATCGCGTATGGCACTTAACTGACTGACTTGCGTCAATGTGCGTTGTGGAGTAGTAGATATCGGCTAAGAACGCGAAATCGGAGAGCGGGTTTCGAATTTCAGTAGAATTTCTTACATCCACTTACGCATAATTACAATTGGGAAAGGTATTAATCCGTCTATTCTTCCCTCCAGCTATGGGTTAAATAGCAGGTAGATTGGATTTTTAGTCAGCAACAAGTCTACCGCAGAAAGTAATGGCAACCTACTGCGGGAAAATATTCTGCTCAGTTAGTCATGTCTCTTTAGAGACATGATCGCCCAAACGTGTATCACCTATTGCACTTAACTGACTGACTGGCGTCGATTTCATATCAATTTAAAGTTGAGTTGGCTAAATAGCACCGTAAGTTCTATTCTAACAGTTTCTTCTCTCGTACTTCTCGCTTGTGGAACTCTGTTCCGGTTCCATGCTTTTCAGCCAATTTTAATCTGCAAAAATTTAAATGTAATGTCAGTTACTCTTTTCACTTCCAACTCACTATTGATGTATCTGTTCTTAAATCTTCCACTCCAGGTAAACCTCTTGTGTCTTAGTGGCTTTTAATGGGGGTGGGGATACTTATTTATTTGAAAAATCGTTTCTTGTAGCCGTACGCTCCATGCCCTTGTGCAAATTAATTGAAACAACAGCTTCAGTTTTCTTTCTTTTATCATACGGTCAGTTTTAGACCCACTTAAGTAACAGAGTGTAATTGATTTATATTTTATCCTCGGAGTAGGTCATTTGCACTAGTATGCAGTAATATAAATCTATTTTCTGAGTGTTCCCTAACAATTCACTGACTCTTCACAAAAAAAGGACAACTGTAATTTGTTATCTCACCAAATCATGTTAAATCAGGTTAAAAAAAAAAGAAAAATTGTTGTATTTCAAAATTTATTTAATTGCTTTATATTTTTTTAATGTTTGGGCTTACAACATGGGCCAAATCAAATGGCATCCATTCTCAGTTGATGCTGTTTGTTCTTTTCTGATCAGCGGCAATTAAGGACGCGGACGATCATGATTCTCGACAACATCTTGTCCTTTCTATCTCTGATCGATGTTTAACTTTTTGCTGTCTCCCTAAATCTCTGATCTGGTCACAAACTCGTTATGCGCTGCTCTCTTTTTTCCATTTTGCCTTGGACATATCCCGTGAGTGTTAATTTTTCCAAGCTCTCTATCCTCATCAAGTGCCTTAGAAATTTCAACTGTTTCTTTCTGTTGTAAAGTATGTGTGTCCTTTATGTTTCCCTTTTCTCTTAAACGTCCTTGTTTCTCATATGTTCCGTCCATAGTATTCTCAGCATCCTTCTGCAGAAGCCACTTCTGTTTTCTCAAATCTTTTCGTCATCTATGAGAAGGGTGTCCAGTATTTGCTGCCATAGAGGCAGACCGACATTGCATAACAGTCTAGTACTCATTTCTTGGTTGCTAACGAAAGTTCCCTGATTCTTAATCTTTTGTTTAGGTTTTGGAAGGCAACTTTTGATATTACATTGCGTCTTTGGATTGCGGTGTCACATTTTCCATCCTTTCTTAAAACATTTTATAGATTTCAATTTTTATACTTGTTTGATTTTGGTATCTCCAATTCGTAGTTCGCATTTCGAGTTGATCCCTTGTCAATTTGCTTACAATTTGCATGTCGGGCTCGTCATTTTGCTAACAACCATGCATGCTGTCTTCTTGCAATTAGTCCTTTCTTCTCGCTTTCTTTTACGCTCTTTTGTAGGAGTCCCCGTAGTTTACTTTTTATGCCTGCTTTCAACACAGTATCATATTTTATACTGTTTACATTGTGGCCGCCAATAATGAATCCTGGTATCTAATTCTCTTAAATTTGGTGCACTGTAAAGTTTGAATAGATCCGATGAGAAAACACATCCTTGTCTCACGACTCTTTCTATTTTGCGTATTTACTGAATTCATTTTTTATATGTTTGCAGGCGGTTTGCTTTCAGTAACAGTTCTCAATTGTTCAATTATCATTCCCAAATAAATAAATTTTACCTGGCAGTTCAAATAGTTTGTGGTAACATATTTTATGCTTTGGCATAATTTCTAAAACACGCGTAGACTTTCTTTTGCATTTGTATTGATCTTTCAGATATCATTCTGAGCATAAATACCGCATTTTTACTCCAAAATCGTTTTGTACGTAGATTTTCCTATATTCCCTGCATATTTAGTTATTTCAGTAAAAAGTCCAAACACTTATCAGTGAGCAGAGATAACTTTACTTATCCATTGTGTGACAAAAGGTATATTTGGAAGTCGTGATAGAGGGAAAGAAAGAAAAAGGAAAGAGTTGGCAGTAATGGATAAAATCAACATTTAGCGGTAGTATATTGAAATATAAAATTGGTTTTGTTTTGATTCTTCTTTGATGGACAATCAACCAGGCTAGATGGCGTTTTGGTAGAAGAAAAAGCACAGATGCTGCTAAGATACTATTTAAGATTGCACTTGCTTTTCTGCTCTTGATTCTGATACTTATTATCCTTTCGGTCAGAGGAGCACCTCTGTGTATCTTCTGCAGTTAATCTCTACTGGGAAATATTTAGATTGACACCTACACCAGTTGTATTTTTCATCCGCTCGGCTTTCCAGATATGAACTGAATCAATATTATATTTAAACTACAGTATTTAGTTAACGATTCAGGCTCTAAACCAATTAAAAATAATTCGTAGACGTATTAAACACAAACACTAGAAATATAGTCAAGCTACTCTCTTTATAATAAAAACCGAAAGGAATGTATATCGGAAAAGTAAATTGAAAGTTGACGCCTGCGATCTCGAATGTTTAGCGGAGGATAACAACAAAAAATGGGGTAAACATGGTAAACATAAACACATCTTCAACATACTTTCGAAATCTTTGTTTATTCTTCCTGGCAAACATTCATGAAACTATATAACACAAAAGAAATTGGAAGTTGACGCCTGCGATCTCGAATATTTATGGAACGACAACAGTAGAGACAGCAATAAAAAGCGGAGCAACTTTGTAGAGACTTATTGTGAAATTTCTCCCGTTCTGTAACAGTTGACAACAAGTCAGATATGAAAGTTTACAATGTAAACAAGGACAGCGAAGAAAAAAAACCGACGAACACTCGGTGTTTATAGAAATAAGAAAGACAAATTTTATTTATAATATAAACAACATTTATATATAGACAGAAAAGAATCGTACTTAACTGCACGAATGATGGGTTTTTAGTGCTATGGGATTATTCTCGGCCATTGGACATCAAACATGTAATAAAGTGATTTTTGAATTTTTTACTGGAACGAAATAAATACCTGGAAAGTGTTTCGACAGAGGCGTGAGAGTGGAACACTGAGATCCGAAGTTGTATTGGCATGGCGAAATCTGCATTCAATAAGCTGAGTAAAGTTTGAGATAGGAAAATTTCGTGGGAAACAAAGAAGAGGGTACTAGATTGTTATGTCCTTCAACAAAGTAGTGAATGCTAGATAATCTCATCAAAGATAAAGAAAAGACTCGAAGCAACAGAAGGATGCTGAGGATACTATGAACCGAACATGTAAACAAAGAACGTGAAAATAAAAACGACAAAACGTTCGATGTTTATAGAAATAAGGAAAAGAAACTTTATTTACAATATAAACAACATTTATTTATAAACAAAATAATGATTGAATTGCGCTAGTAATAGACTTAACTGATATGACATTTTTCTCCAGATATTTATTTTATAATCATTTCACCCCAAGCAAGACAGAATTGCCACTGGTGCGCAGAGGGTTACATAAGAGGTGAGTGATGAGAAAGAGAAACAAGTTACGTGGGGTGTCAGAGAATGATTGAAAATAGGAGGAGAACACTGGTGTGAAGAGGGCTGCATGAGAATAGAGTGACAAAGACGAAGAACATGATACAAGGGTTGTCAAGGAAAGAATGTGAGTCAAGGAGATAAGACATGGCAATTGACTTTGCATTTAAATTCTTGGAGATTGTAGCTGTCAGGGAAGCAAGTAAACGGAAGGAGATTCCACATACGGAAAGTGCGAGAAAAGTTGGTTTCACTATAAAAGGGTGGGACCTAGCTGCTACTCTAGTAGCTCGACTAAATTCATATAGAGAGGGCCTGAGGGAACTAAACACATCGGAACAGAAGCTGTGAAAGTATTTGTAGAAGAGACAAAGGGAAGCCACATTACATTGGTGAGAAAGTGACTGGAGTTAAGCTACCAGGTTGGGATAAATTACATTACAGATTATTCAATGGATTTTGTCAAGACGCCCGAGATGAATAGCATCAAGCATGTAATAAAGTGATTTTCGTACTTACTTATGGCCAGAGAAATCGGATCTTTTTGTTTCTCCTCAGTGTGCACTGCAAACGGAGCGTCTATGTTTACACTGTAACTGTAGCAAGAAATCTAGCACAAACCAACTCAAACTTTGGAGTACAAGGTGACAGCCGTAACACGCTTGGTAGTGCTGTTGAAGTTTCCATAGCAAATATGTTCTTCTCAGGATGGAGTAGCTAATCACGTTTCCAATCAGTTTTGAAATCAGGTGTCAGAAAAATCAGGTGTAAGAAAAATAAATTAGAAGTTAAAGCCTACAATCTCGAGCATTTCCAAGACGATAATACTAGAAACAAAAAAAGAGAGGGAAACTCAGTAGTGTATTATCGTAAAATTTCTCCCGTTCACACAAAACGTTCGATGTTCATAGAAATAAAAATAGAAACTATTTCCGATATAAACCACATTTATACATTGACAAAACAAAGTATGAATTGAATTGCACTTGTAATTGGTTTAAGGACTATGGGATTTTCCTCAGCTATTAAACATCAAAAATGTTATAAAGTAATTGTTGCAGTTACTAACGGAACGAAAAGAATATTCATCTATTTTCATCTGAGCGGTAGTATGTTTTTAATAAAAAATTATTTAAGACCACTAAGGGTCTTAATAACAAATTTTAGATTTAATTTAACCCTTTAAAATTTCTGCTAACTTTGCTGGATATTTTAAAAGTAAAATTTTGGCTCATAAAACAGTATTCTTTCACTCCGTTTTGTGATTTTTGTTGCTATGGTGACGATCATTCCTGATATCGTTGGAATTTTCTTGAGTTGAAGGAGGAAGAAATGATGACGTCAAACTCTTTTCTGCCTAAAGGCGCTAACCAAGGCCTGCTGACCTACGAAAAAAAAAAATTATCGAAATGCTTTACTCGCTTTTTTGTGAGCATCTCTAAAGCGCAGCTAATCTTAAATGAGTCAACTTGCATACACACGAGAAGACTTCTTCTTCTGTGTGCCCTGTCCCTTCAGGACATAGACGATCATGGATCTCCACGTCTCCCTATCCCTTGTGGCTCTTAGTATGTTTGTTCCTGTTGCTCCTGGCAACCCTCGTTCCGTCATCCACCTGATCAGACCCTGCAGATATGTTATCCGCTGCCTTCCTCTGTCTCTCCTTCCTTCTATCTGTCCAGTCAGTATCAGGTTCTCTAGGCTCTCCTTCCTCATTGCATGTCCCAGGAACTTCAGTTGTCTCTTCCTGATGTTCAGCATCAATTTCCTTTTTGTTGCCATTCTTTCTAACACTTCGTCGTTGCTTGTCCACGATATCCGTAGCATCCTTCTGTAGAACCACATTTCGGCCGCTTCCAGTTTTGTCCTCATTTTCGATGATATTGTCCAGCATTCACAGCCGTATTGAAGAACTAACATCACGTAGCAGTCTAGCACTCTTTTCTTCGTTTCTATTGAGATTTTCCTGTGTGTTAATATTTTGCTCATCTTCTGGAACGCGTCCTTTGCCATGCCAATTCGCCTTCGGATCTCCGTGTCGCACTTTCCATCTCCTGTTAGAACACTTCCTAGGTACTTAAATTCTTGGACTTCTTTGATTCTGTTATCCCCTACCTGTATTTGGCATTTTGGGTTGTATTTTTTACTGATGACCATGCACTCAGTTTTCTTAAAGTTTATTTGTAGTCCTTTCTTGTCACTCTCCACTGCTACTTTCTGTATGAGATCTTGCAGTTTCCTTTCCGTGTCCGCAATCAGTACTGTATCGTCCGCATATCTTATGTTGTTCAGGTTGTGGCCTCCAATAACAAATTCTGGTGTGTCATCTAGGGTCCTCAAAATATTCTCGCTGTATAGGTTGAACAAATCCGGTGAAAAGACACATCCTTGTCTTACGCCTTTTTCTATCTTTGTGTATCTACTGAGGTAGTTACCTGTCCGTATGCAGGCAGTTTGCTGCCAGTAGAGATTCTTGATTATTCTTATGTCTTTGCCGAAAATGTCGAGGTTACCTAGCATTTCCATCAATTCTTTGTGTCGTATTTTGTCGAATGCTTTCGCGTAATCAATGAAGCATAGGTACAAGTCTTTCTTCATTTGTAATGCCCTTTCAGAGAGCATCCTAATCATGAATATGGCGTTCCTTGTTCCAGTGTCCTTGACGAACCCGCACTGTTCCTGCCCTATCTCTGGCCTGATTCTGCTTCTCGCTCTATTCATCAGGATTCTGACAATCAGTTTTGTAATGTGACTCATTAAGCTGATAGTTCTGTGTAGTTCGCACTCGTTCGCACCAGGTTTCTTCGGCAGCGCTATAAATATCGACTTGCATAGGTCTTCTGGTATTATTCTGCTGCTATAAATTTCGTTTATTATGTCGGTAATCTTTTCTATGACATATTCTTCTAAGGCTGTCAGCAGCTCTATTACTGTGCCATCTGGATCAGGTGCTTTGTTTCTGTTCATTGCAGCTTCCACTTCGGATTTTAGTATTTCCGGTCCATCCATCTCCTTGTGTATTCTCGGTTGTTCTCTCTTGTCGCAAAAGAGATCCTTTATGTATTCTTCCCATCGCTGGAGTATTTCCTCTTTCTCTAATATGATTGTCCCTTCCTTGGATTTTATGCATCCTGTTGAGAAGCAGGTTTTTTGTGCTGTCAGTTCTCTTATCTCTTTATGCATCTCTGCTTTGTTGTTCCTGCTCAGTCTCTCTACTTCTGCACATTTGTTGTTGAGCCATTCCTCTTTGGCTTGTCTGCATTTGTTCCTTATCTCCCTGTGAAGTATTTGTACTCTGCTCCGTGTCTTGGCGTTATTTTTTGTCTCCTTTGCATCATGTGGAGGATCTCTTCGGTCATCCACTCGTTTTTTCTTCTGCGTCTGATTTCCTTTGGGGCTATGTTGTTCGCTGAGGTCACCATTGCTTCTTTTAGTGAATCCCATTTTGAGTATCCTTTTCCAATTTGTTCTTCATATTTCTTTCTCACGCTGTTATTATATTCTTTCTGCAGGGTGAGATCGTCCTCTAGTGTGTCGTATTGCAGTCTTGGTGATATGCTGGGCTTCTTCAGTCTTCGGAGTTTCACTTTTAGTTTGCAGATGACTGGGACGTGGTCACTTCCGCAGTCAGCCCCTGGGTATGTTTTGCATTGGACTACTGCGTTTCTGAATCTCTTGTTTATAGTTATATAATCTATTTGGTTCTTCGTGTCACCTCCTGGGCTTCTCCATGTCCATAAACGTCGTGGGTGTTCTTGGAACCAGGTGTTAGTAATGACCTGGTCATTGGCTGAGCACCATTGGATCCATTTTTCTCCTTTTTCGTTGCGCTCTCCTAGTCCGAAGTTGCCGTTCGTGTCTCCTTCTCTATCTTTACCTACCTTTGCATTTAAGTCCCCCATTATTATCCTAACTTCTTGGCTTTTGCACTGAGCCTTAGCACTGTCCAGTATTGAATAGAAGACTTATATGGGCAAAATAGACATCTTAGTTACCTTTTCTTTCTTTTTCCTGCTATTATACTAAAGATCAGCTCAAAATGAGGCTAAAACGTTTACAATAAAAATAATAAATCTAGCAAACATGCCTGCTAATGTTTTGACACTTGTATACATTATTTTTTTTAATTTAAAATAAAACAGAAAATAAGTGTACATACGAAAACTTACAGATGGTTTTTTATTCGATCTTCTTTCCATCTATCCAAATAATAAAGTTTAATGGAATCACGTGATTGGATGTAAAAGTCCCGTTACAAAATTCGCTACATCAAACCTATCGACCTTAGAAGAACATCATCTAGTCTCTTTAATGATGCTACGATTGTTGTGATCGAAGCCGTTAATGACTTTTAATTTAACCAATATTTTACAGACGATAATGCATTGACGCAATGATTTAAAAAAAGGTTGCGTGTTGCTATCTTTTTTTTTAGGTGTGTGCGTGTTCATATGTGAATAATTAAGAAGCATACAAAAACTTGGCTATCTGCGAGGGACAAATTATTCTGTTGAAATTTTCCCTAGCTGCGTGTGTAGGTTTGTGTGTGCTCGGCAGTGTATAGAGTGGAATGAACAAAATCAAAAGTTCGAAATAACTGTTCAACAGCTTTTATTTCTGGTTGGAAAGAGAGTGCAAAATAGTAGCATTTTACAAGTAAAACAGTTGCGTTTCTCAGTTCTTTCATCAAATAGATGTTTCATAAAGAGAGATTTTACATAAGCAACAAGAAATCTGTGTGTCACACTGTTAGACTTTGTATTTTATGGTGAAATATATTTGTTTTCTAGAATAAGTAAAATTGTAATAAAAGTGTTTATAAAAGTGTTCATTCACTTATTTTTAACGGTTCTCGGATACTGATATGGTTACTTTAAAAAATCAGCAATTAGTTTCGGTAAGTAATTGCAACTAATGCTTGCGTTTTATATCTCCGCCACATATATAAAATGGTCTGCAAAAAGAATAGTTTGAAGTCATTCTAAAGAAAGAAATGTATAACAAAATTTTCTCCATTTTGTCATTCATTTGCTTAACTCACTACAGTCTTACTAAATTTTTCTTTACCATTTCAACTCAAGCAAAGTAATAACGCCATTAAGATGCAAAGAGTTACAGAGAGTAAAAGTATAGGAACTTTTCCCTTTCTCTGTGTGCGTGCCTTCGTACGTGCGTGTGTGTTTGCACTCTCGAAAGGTAGAGTAGAATGTGCAAAACCCAAGGTTCGAAATAACTGTTCAACAGCATTTTTGTGGTAAAAAAAAAGACAGTACAAAATACTATTTTGCGGGAAAAAGAGTTGGGCTGGGTTTCCCAGCTAACAAAGTCCTTGACTGGATATTCTATTAGGGAAAGATTTCTCCGCTTGTTCTCACGGGTGTCACGAGAAATATGAGCGTAAAATTCTTAGAACTGGTACGAGTTTTCTATGACATCGTTATGTGTAGTTTTTTCCTTGTGTCAGTCGGTCAGTTAAGTGCCATACGTGATACACGCTTGGGCGATCATGTCTCAAAAGGGACATGTCTGACTGGGCAGAAAATTATCCCGCAGTAGGTTGCCATTACTTTCTGCTGTAGACTGGTTGCCAGCCAAGGTTATAGTACCCAATATGTCTTATTATTTAACCCATAACTATAGGGAAGAGACGGCTTAATACCTTTCCCAAGGGTATTTGCGCGTAAGCGAATGCAATGGATTTCGAACTCGCTCCCCAAATGCTTGTTCCGAGCCGATAGCCACTGCACCACAACGCACATTTGTATTCACTGCACCACAACGCACATAGGTAGTTGAAAATGAGAGTGCAAAATAGTTGTATTTTCAAGGAAAAAAAGTAGATTTTTCCAATTAATAAAGTTCTTGAATTTTGTAGAGGGAGATTTCACCACCCGTTTCTACGGGAGGAACGAGAAATCTGAAGTCAAGCTGCCAAGACAGGTCCACGTGTTTTCTGCAGCACGGAATGTGAGTAGCTCTTCTATCTGGGTTGAAGGTAGAGACCACTGAAAATAAAAAAATGGAAAGGAGAGTTGGCCGTGAAGACAAAGGCCGCTGAAAAGGAAGACGGGAAAGAGGCCGAATAGGGCTCTGTCCGCGTTTGTATGATTTGGGGGACTACTGGTTGCTCCTGCTAATTACTTTCGTGGCTGCTATTGGGGAATCGGACACAGTAAGAAAACCCCCCACATGCCT
Source organism: Ascarosepion bandense (assembly GCA_037127315.1). Classification (NCBI taxonomy): domain Eukaryota; kingdom Metazoa; phylum Mollusca; class Cephalopoda; order Sepiida; family Sepiidae; genus Ascarosepion; species Ascarosepion bandense. The sequence goes on along the minus strand of JBBBDQ010001652.1, from coordinate 2,045,617 downwards.
CAAAAGCCAACAATTGAAATAGTTTCTACAGTTTTTCAATTTTATTTAAGCTAAAGTGAAACAAAGTTCTCAGAGTCTCTTATGTATGCCTGTTTTCTTTTTCTTGATCCAGAGGGTAAGTTAGGATAAGAATGTTTAAAATTGTCGAGCTCAAGTTAGCCTTGTGCTGAATTGGAACGAAAAGTACTTACTTTATGAGATACGTCTGAAAGCTGTTGAGTCGTCAGTGAACTACGGAAAGGGGCCGTACTTTTTCCATATCTGGAAGCAATTCGGTGAAAGAGAATGAAGCAAGAAAGTGTTAGTGTTTTATAGATTTAGCCAGTGTTGCATAACAACGTTTAACAAAGTGGAGTTATCATATTTCTGGACTTTTTACTCTTAATACGATGGGAAAATGTTTTCCTTTGTCTTATTATTATTATATCATTTTTCATCATAATTCAATTTCTGCTATGGTCGCACTACCTACCAAGTCTGCGGAAAGACCTAAGGTAGGTAGTGGTGTACTGCTATGGCATCATTTCATGTTTTATTTTCAATCTCCTTCAACGTCCCTAGTGTTACACAGACAAATTTATCCTTAGTTTGTGGGTTGTACTTAACAAGAAAATATTTTGTATATCTCTTAAGCTGGAGTTGTCTTGTCTCATGTTTTTATCATTCAAGGGCGTCTACTATCACTGGTACTATTTTTGTTTTCAATTTCTACAATTTTTCTATTTCAATTTCCAGGTCTTTATATTTTGATAGTTGTTCGAATTCTTTGGTTGCTATGTTACAATATGCTGGACAAGTATCGTGAGGACCTACCTACAAATGAACTCTTCCACACCTTTATAATATGGCTACTAACTCTGATTGAGGGAGATACATAGACACTGAGGAGTCACAGAGTTGTAGCCACAGAGTGAGTGAGTCGGGACGTTACGAAAGGAAGTACTCTCCAGTTCACGTTTACTTTGTACGACGTTTTCCGAGAATATACTTTTCAACTTTATATCCGAGTCCGTGTTATCTTTCTATGGTCTTTCGGTCATTACACTGGATCTCATCTTCGTCGCCAGTGTTATGACTCCTCAGTGTCAGTGTATCTCCCTCACTCAGAGTAGGTAGCCCTATTATAAAGGTGTGGAAGATTTAATGTAGGTATGTCCCCACAATAACAATCCATATCAATTAATAGGCAAGTTTTTCTTTTTGGTTTTTAACAATAATGTCCGGCCTATTTACTTCAATTTTCCTGTCCTGTAGTTGGTGTAATCCCATAGAATGCTGTCATTTTCCATAGTGTTTACACATTGCCCAGTATAAATATTGCCTCATTCTATCGTGACGATTTTTATATTCATTTTAGGAAAGTACAGAACATCCTGAGATTAAATAGTCTGTTGTTTCTTAGTATTTATCACAGAACCTGCATTGTTGATTGCGCTGCAAGAATAAAGTCTTCAGTTTCACACTTTAATCCAGATGCATGTAACTATCGATGAGTATTAACGTTATCAACATTGGATTTATTGGCACGTTCTGGATATTGGCCATGCAGAGGTTTGTCTTGCCAGCGTTGTTTCATCTGTTCAAGAGCTTTAACTTTGGCTTTCATTTTCATATTTTTTGCCGCAATATTTGTTTCTTGGCTTCCGTTTTGCTTTTCTACACAATCTACTAACTGTAAATCTTGTTTGATTTTACTGCCTTCTTTCCTTATTGAATATTTTATATTATTATTATTATTATGTCATTTTTCATCAAATTTAGATTTCTGCATTGGTCTCACTACCAACCAAGTCTGCGGGGAGACCTAAGGCAGGTAGTGGCGTGTTGTTATGACTCCATTTCATGTTTTTCTATCCTCCCTATCGTCCCCAGCATTACATAGATAACGTTTTCCTTAGTGTGTGGGCTGTACTTAATAATACAATTTTTTGTATATCTCTTAAGCTGGGGTTTCCAGGGATTCTTTCAATGTGTTGTTTTGTTCCATTTTTTATCATTCCAAGTGCACCTACTATCACTGGCACAACTCTTGTTTTCAATTTCCACATTTTTTCTATTTCAATTTCCAGGTCTTTATATTTTGACAGTTTTTCAAATTCCTTGATTGCTATGTTACAATCCGCTGGACAAGCCATATCAATTAATAGACAAGTTTTCTCCTTCTGGTTTTTAACAATAATGTCTGGCCTGTTTGCTTCAATTTTTCTGTCTGTGTAGATGGTGTAATCCCATAGAATGGTTACATCTTCTATTTCTGTAACCGGTGCTGGATGATGTTCATACCAGTGTTTGTTTACAGCTTTTCCATAATGTTTGCACATTGCCCAATGTAAATATTGCCCAACTCTATCGTGGCGATTTTTATATTCGTTTGGGGCAAGCACAGAACAGCCTGAGATTAGGTGGTCTATTGTTTCTTGGTGTTTATCACAAAACCTGCATTTTGGATCCATATTATTATGCATAATATTTGCCTGAAAGTTTCTCGTGAAAAGACTTTGGTCTTGTGCTGCAAGTATAAATCCTTCAGTTTCAGACTTTAATCCAGATGCACGTAACCATCGATGAGTATTAACTTTGTCAACATTGGATTTATTGGCACGTACTGGATATTGGCCATGCAGAGGTTTGTCCTGCCAGCGCTGTTTCATCTTTTCAAGAGCTTTATCTTTGGCTTTCATTTTCATATTTTTTGCCGCAATAGTTGGTTCTTGGCTACTGTTTTGCTTTTCTACAGAATCTACTAACTGTAATTCTTGTTTGTATTTACTGCCTTCTTTTATTATTGAATATTTTTTCTTTCTTTCTTCATGTTGCCTTACTAATTGTATCATCCAATCCTTTGTTGTTTCTATGTATGTTAGTAAGCCAATAGTTGTTGTCTTGTATGACAATTCCAGCTGAATAAGACCCCTTCCACCTTCTTTACGGGGTATGTATAGACGGTCTACATCAGCCTTTGGGTGATGCATCCTATGCTTAGAAAGAAGCTTTCTTGTTTTAACATCCATTCGCCTGATGTCGTTTAGAGTCCAGTTTAAGATGTTGAAGCTATATTGGACAACTGGGATTGCAAGGCTATTAATGGCCATAACTCTATTCTGTGCATTTAATTCAGTTTTTAATATCATTCGTAGCCTTCTATAGTACTCTTTACGCACTATTTCTTTCATTTTTTTATGGTGAATGTTTTCGCTCTCATTTACACCTAGGTATTTATAAGCTTCTTCTGGTTTCAATTCTTTTATTGTTACAGCAGGGTCTAGGCTAATTGAGGATGTTTCTTGTATTGATCCACGTAAAACTGTAGCTTTAGCACATTTATTCAAATTAAATTTCATTCCAATGTCTTCGCTGAAGCATTTTACAGTTTGCAGAAGACCTTCCAGCTCATTATCAATCTTAGCATATAACTTTAAGTCATCCATGTAAAATAGATGGCTTATTTTCTTTTGGCCTATTTTATAACCACATTCTGTCTTATTAAGTTGACTGGTTAGTGCTATTAATGATATGCAGAATAGTAAGGGATGCTATTAATGATATGCAGAATAGTAAGGGATTATTATTATTATTATTATTATTATTATTATTATTATTATTATGTCATTTTTCATCATATTTCGATTTCTGCTTTGGTCTCACTACCAACCAAGTCTGCGGGGAGACCTAAGGCAGGTAGTGGCGTGTTGTTATGGCTACATTTCATGTTTTTCTATCTTCCCTATCATCTCCAGCATTACATAGATAAAGTTTTCCTTAGTGTGTGGGCTGTAATTAATAAGACAATTTTTTGTATATCTCTTAAGCTGGGGTTTCCAGGGATTCTTTCAATGTGTTGTTTTGTTCCACTTTTTATAATTCCAAGTGCACCTACTATCACTGGCACAACTCTTGTTTTCAATTTCCACATTTTTTCTATTATAATTTCCAGGTCTTTATATTTCGACAGTTTTTCAAATTCCTTGATTGCTATGTTACAATCCGCTGGACAAGCCATATCAATTAATAGACAAGTTTTCTCCTTCTGGTTTTTAACAATAATATCTTGTCTGTTTGCTTCAATTTTTCTGTCTGTGTAGATGGTGTAATCCCATAAAATGGTTACATCTTCTATTTCTGTAACCGGTGCTGGGTGATGTTCATACCAGTGTTTGTTTACAGATTTTCCATAATGTTTGCACATTGTCCAATGTAAATATTGCCCAACTCTATCGTGGCGATTTTTATATTCATTTGGAGCAAGCACAGAACAGTCTGAGATTAGGTGGTCTATTGTTTCTTGATGTTTATCACAAAACCTGCATTTTGGATCCATATTATTATGCATAATATTTGCCTGAAAGTCTCTAGTGAAAAGACTTTGGTCTTGTGCTACAAGAATAAAACCTTCAGTTTCAGACTTTAATCCAGATGCACGTAACCATCGATGAGTATTAACCTTTATCAACATTAGATTTCTTGGGACGTTCTGAATATTGGCCATGCAGAGGTTTGTCTTGCCAGCGCTGTTTCATCTGTTTAAGAGCTTTATCTTTGGCTTTCATTTTCATATTTTTTGCCGCAATAAATGGTTCTTGGCTTCTGTTTTGCTTTTCTACAGAATCTACTAACTGTAATTCTTGTTTGTATTTACTGCCTTCTTTTATTATTGAATATTTTTTCTTTCTTTCTTCATGTTGCCTTACTAATTGTATCATCCAATCCTTTGTTGTTTCTATGTATGTTAGTAAGCCAATAGTTGTTGTCTTGTATGACAATTCCAGCTGAATAAGACCTCTTCCACCTTCTTTACGGGGTATGTATAGACGTTCTACATCAGCCTTTGGATGATGCATCTTATGCTTAGAAAGAAGCTTTCTTGTTTTAGCATCCATTCGCCTGATGTCGTTTAGAGTCCAGTTTAAGATGTTGAAGCTATATTGGACAACTGGGAATGCAAGGCTATTAATGGCCATAACTCTGTTCTGAGAATTCAATTCAGTTTTTAATATCATTCGTAGCCTTCTATAGTACTCTTTACGCACTATTTCCTTCATTTTTTTTATGGTGAATGTCTTCACTCTCATTTACACCTAGGTATTTATAAGCTTCTTCTGGCTTCAATTCTTTTATTGTTACAGCAGGGTCTAAGCTAATTGAGGATGTTTCTTGTATTGATCCACGTAAAACTGTAGCTTTAGCACATTTATTCAACTTGAATTTCATTCCAATGTCTTCGCTGAAGCATTTTGCAGAAGACCTTCCAGCTCATTATCATTCTTAGCATATAACTTTAAGTCATCCATGTAAAATAGATGGCTTATTTTCTTTTGGCCTACTTTATAACTACATTCTGTCTTATTAAGTTGACTGGTTAGTGCTATTAATGATATGCAGAATAGTAATGGAAACAAAGAATCACCTTGAAATATACCTCTTTTGATGTTTATTTCATCAGACTTATAGGTTCCATTTATATGATTGAGGTAAAGGGTTGTTTTCCATATAGACATGCACTGTTTGATGAAATTGACGATGACGGTTGATATCTTGTATATATTTAAAGTCTTTAAAATCCAGGAATGTGGCACACTATCGAATGCCTTACGATAATCTATCTTGGCAGTACTAAGATTTTTCTTTGTACTGTAGCAGTTTTCCAGGATCATTTTGTTAATTAGCAATTGGTCTTTACATCCATAACAGCCACGTTTGCACCCTTTTTGTTCAAGCGGTATCATGTCATTTCTTTCTAAAAATAAATATGTCTGTTTTGTTAAAATAGATGTTAATAGTTTATATGTTGTCGGAAGACATGTAATTGGTCTGTAGTTTTTCGGGTTGTTTGTGTCACCATTCTTGGGTAGAAGAAATGTAATTCCTTTGGTCATCCATGCAGGAATTTTAGTGGGATCGTCAACCATTTCTTGAAGTTCTTTGGCTAGTTTTTTATGTGCTGTATTTAAATAATATAGCCAAAAGTTAAGAATTTCATCTATACCTGCGAATTTCCAATTGTGTGCTTTTTTTTAGTGCAAATTTAACATCCTCTTCTGTAATTCCAGCCCATGTCTGTTCTGGTTTATTTTTCATTCGTTCTATCTCTTGTGCAATCCAATCTACTTTCTTGCTATGTTCTTTAGGGTAAGCCATATCTTTTCCCCGAACTGTGTAATTTCTTCCATTCTGGAGGGGACTGTCACTTCAATTCTTTTTTTTACCTATTTCCCTATAAAATCTCTTTGTATTGGTTTGAAAAATCTTGTTTTGTCTGTAAAATCTTGATCTTTTCTCATAGCGTCTTATTCTTTGAGCCTTCAGTTGTATTTTTTGCTTTATTTTTTACTTAGTTGATAGGACGTCATTTTCATTTCTAATGTTGTATTTTCTTTCGACTTTTCCTAGTTCTTACATTTATTTCTCTACTCAGTTCATCCAGTATTGATAATTCACTTCTAAGTTGTTCGATTTCTTTTTCTATTTTTCTTTTCCAAGGTGGATCTTCACGTCTACGAGACTGCCTTGTTTTTATTTTGATATTCAATTTTTTTGTTGCTGCTGTTGCTGATGCATATATTATTTCGTTAAGATTTGTATGAGGGTCTTCATCCAGTATTGATTTCAGTGCTGCATTGTAGAGTTTAATAGTACGGAGGTTATGTTTTGTTGGTTGTAATTTTGGGAGCTGTTCACGTTCCTCCATTGTAATATTTTGTATTTGACTTAGATGTTTTTTTATTTCTATCTTGGCTTCCTGTATATTGTTCTTATTTTCCGTCAAATAATTATCTTCGATGTGTTCTGAACTCGTTTTATTTTTGTCTTTTAACTGACTCAGATCACACCTTTCCAGCACTTTTAAACTTACAGCATTATCTTCGCAGTGATTTGCGTGTTTCACGGTTTCTACATTATGACCTGTGGCTTGTTTGATGTTATTACTTTTTATTTCTGATTCCGGTTTCTTTTCATATTTTATTGATTCGTCTCTTCTTGTTACAATTCTTTTAATTTCATTGATTTCAGCCTCTGTCAGTCGGTTATTACGAATAATGTACCTACGTACATTGGCTAATTTATTTTCGTCAATATACTTTCTATTTGCTTGACCAACTTTTTCACGCCAAATGTCATATGTTTGGCGAGTCATATTTTTTTGAGGTTTGAGTAACGCTTCATGAAATGCAGTCATAACGAATTTGTACTCCTCACGAGACCATTTTATTTTTTCTTTCTTTAAATATACGGTTGTAGATCTAGCTGGTGAATTTTCAAGACCATCGTTAGGATTATGCTGGTTGTGGGGACCTGAAGATTCATTCTTTGTGTAGGAGTTTGTTCCTATGGCAGATTTTTCGACCTCAGGTAGGTTCCCTCCTGAAGGACGGGCTCCCTGTTTATCCACTGGAAGAGCCATACTGGACTTTTTATTTCTATTTGTATTTTTCATGTTTTTCCCACGAGTGACGCACGGGTCCAAAAGTCCACCCAAAGTTGCCCGGCACGTTGGGTAACGGTCTTTTACAAACAGGGTCCCGAAGCCTGTAGGGGATCGTTTGTGACCTCATAACGCAGTAGCCATTCACTCCTCGGCACGATTAACACCTTGAGTTGCGGGTTGTTGTTCGGAGTTTTCCTTCTCCTAAATGGGCTGTCAAGCAACATCTGACATAGACGCGATTGGAATTCAAGGAGAAAGACGCTGGTTTAAAAAAAACCTTTGGCGTAGCAACGGCTCAACGAAACAACACATCAATACTAGAGTATTTTGTTAAAAAAAAAAAAAAAAAAAAAATTTATGAAATATCGACAGCTAAAGGAAATATAATACGGATGATTTTATTTAGGTTCATTTAAAGAGCAAATAGATAAATTAATTAAAATAAAACAGAATTTCATAAAAAAAAAATTAAAAAATTTCGATAATATCTGAAGAAAAAAATCCTGTTTATATTAAAACAGAATTTCATATTGAGAAAAGGAAAAATTCAAATAGAGAGACGCTGGTTGAAAAAAAAAAAAAAAAAACATACTTGGGCGTAACGGTCGTTCAACGGAAAAAAAAATGTAATAATTTGTTCGTCCACTCTATCATTTATTTTTTCAATAAAGTCGCTGGTCAAAAATAGGGTTATCAGAATAAGATAAATTAAATAAGTAAATTAAATCAATAGATAAATAAAAATAAATATATCAATAAATACGTAGACTTTCTATAAATTATTATTATTATTATTATTATTATTGTCATTTTTCATCATATTTCGATTTCTGCTTTGGTCTCACTACCAACCAAGTCTGCGGGGAGACCTAAGGCAGGTAGAGCCGTGTTGTTATGGCTCTATTTCATGTTTTTCTATCTTCCCTATCATCCCCAGCATTACATAGATAAAGTTTTCCTTAGTGTGTGAGCTGTACTTAATAAGACAATTTTTTGTATATCTCTTAAGCTGGGGTTTCCAGGGATTCTTTCAATGTGTTGTTTTGTTCCATTTTTTATCATTCCAAGTGCACCTACTATCACTGGCACAACTCTTGTTTTCAATTTCCACATTTTTTCTATTTCAATTTCCATATTATTATTATTATTATTATTATTGTTATTATTATTCGAGTTATTACTTAATTTATTGATTTTATTTTACTTTCACACAACACCAAATAAGGAAAGCCCTAATTTATAAAATTACTTTCTATTTGCAAGGATTTTTTCATGACATCTTTTTATTTGTTTATTTCGACAGTTGTATGTGGGACTTCATTTTTCTACTCAGTTATTCATAACGTTAAAAATATTCCGTAACTGTTAAGCTCTTTTTCTCAGACCGTGTATCAACGGCATTATTCAATCTCGCTGATAAACGCCATTATTGATTTTACTTCAACGCAAGATAAAGAATCGTGTCGAGATTTGAACACTACTACTAAATGAAAAGTCTTTTCAAATAATATTAAAAAATATTTTGTTTTGATAACTATTATTATTATTATTACTATTATTAGCTCTGATATCACTGATAGGATTTGTTAAACTCTCTTTTCTCACTAGTAATTACATATAAAATCACATGGCAAACTGACAGAAAGAAAGTTATAACTAACAGGGTATTACTTTTTGCGACATCAACATTTAAAGCCAGTGTAGTTTTCAGTGTTTTTTATCATTGCCCACGCCCTCTACGGATACTCCTCTACTCTCAGTATGTGAACGATCATAACTGTTTTTATATTTTCTATCTTTTCTATCTCCGAGTAATGTCTGTCTCCTTACTACGCTTTTCAGTCTCTGTTCTACCATCTGTTTACACAACCTTGTTAGGTAGGTTGATCATGGCTCTTCTCATCTTCCTATGTTTTGTAGTTCTCAGTAATTTGGGGTAGTTTATTATCCATCCAAGTCCCTGTTCTTCTATTCATTTACACAACCTTGTTAGATAGGTTGGTCATGGCTCTCTTCATTTTCTTAACCTTCATAGTTGTTAGTAATTTTTGCTTGTTTACTATCCTTTCTAGTCTCTGTTCTGTCATTTATTTACACAAACTCTTTAGGTAGGTTAATCGATGTTTTACTTAGTCTGACTTGCTTTCAGTATGTCTTGTGTGTGCCATATTCTTCAATTCTTCTTTCTTCGTTATTTAATTCGTAAATTTCAACTCTCTAATTTTAAGTACCTTTCTTGTTTCTGCTTACATGTTCTTTTCATGGTTTTCTCAGCATCCGTTTGTAGAACTGAATCTCTGTTGCGTCAAGTTACCTCTCCAGTTAAAATGCCTACCATTCTTTGACATTTACAGTTTATATAACAGAGCTGTTCTGCGCAACTTTTACCATCACCATACTTCGACCAATAAATAGTTAGAAATTTATTGACAATACCACCCCACACAACACAGTCACGCATTGGACTTCATTTGATGGCTGATACAGACGTGGATCTCTGGTCCTACATCCGTGTGTTTAAATATACGAGACACCATCACAAAGAAGATTGACAACCAAGGCCCAAGACTTCTTCCAAGCCACCGACAGCTCCCAAAGGGTCTCGTCTACCCAGTTTCACTCACAAGTCGTGACGTTGTTTTTAGGCACTTTCTAGTTAGAATCACCTCCTCCACACCAACAAAATCAAGAAGTCACATTCCTGACAAATCGACCATGGGAAGATTCGAACAAGGGGGTTCTATTAATCTTTGTTTCTAATGACATGTTCATGCTTTTCGCAGGGATTTTTATATTCTAGTGCACCTTAAAGTTTCTCTATTGCATTTTTACACACTTCCCAGTTAGTTAAATGTCTCTATTTGCTTGTCTCGAATTCATCACATATCTTGTGTTGCCAATCTTGCTATTTACCAACTATTCTGTTTTCTTAAAATTAGTGGGTAGTCTTCCTGCTTTCCGTCATACATTGTTCAGCCGTTCTAGGGCAAGTAATGAGGAAAAAGGGTTTGGAGAATGTGACACTCACAGGACAAACACTGAGAAAATGTGGGAATTATATTTATTACATAATATTAAAACTTTGGTAACCGAACTCAAATCATTCTTAAGTTTGCAGGCATGAACGCAGATACGAACGTTTTAGCAGTTTATCAGCCCCGTTTTGAGGACAAGATTGTTCCTTTCATAATAATGTGTTATTCTTCCACAAGCGAAGAAAATCTCACTAGAAATAGTATATTTTCAAAAGTGTGAAAGGTTAGACAATTAAATTGAGACTGACCTTATTTAAAGACCGATGTTTTAAGACATTTCATGTAGGGATTTATATGCAAGTAGCTATATAATTGAAGTCCATTAAAACGACCCTGTAATGTTTTCATTAAATACTTATATAATTCCCCGCTAAAGGCTTTATACAATTCTAGTTCTTGGTAATTATAAAAATCCTTTTTTTAAAAAAATGTTTTCAATTACTATTATTATTATTATGTCATTTTTCATCATAATTCTATTTCTGCTATGGTTTTATTACCTACCAAGTCTTCGGAATGTTGTCACGGCTACATTTCATGTTTTTTTTGTTTTGTTTTTTTGTTTTTTTGTTTTTTGTTTTGCTATCTCCCATAACATCCCCAGCGTTACATAGACAAATTTCTTCTTAGTGTGCTAAGACAAGTCAATTTTTTTGTATATCTCTTAAGCTGGGGTTTTCAGGGATTCTTTCAATGTGTTGTTTTGTTCTATTTTTATAATTCCCAGGGCCACAACCTTCTCTCTGGTATTATTATTATTATTATTATTATTATTATTATTATTATTATTATTGTTTCATCATAATTCGATTTCTGCTATGGTCCCACTACCTACCAATCTGCGAAAAGACATAAGGTAGGTTGTGGTGTATTGTTATGACCACATTTTATTTTGTTTCTATAACATCACTAGCGTTTCATGGACAAAGTTCTTATTGTACTTAACAAGATAATTTTTGTGTATCGCTTAAGCTGGGTTTTCCATAGATTCTTTCAATGTATTATTTTGTTCCATTTTTTATCATTCCAAGTGCACCTACTATTACTGTTACTATTCTTGTTTTCAATTCCCACATTTTTTCTATTTCAATTTCCAGGTTTTTATATTTTGATAGATTTTTAAATTCCTTGATTGCTATGTTACAATCCGCTGAATAAACCATATCAATTAGTAAAAAAGTTTTTCTTTTCAGATTTTGATAATAATGTCCGACCTATTTGACTGAATTTTCTTGTCTGTGTAGATGGTATAACCCCATAGAATGGTGACATCTTTCATTTCTGTAGCCGGTACTAGATGATATTTAGACCAGTGTTTGTTTACATATTTTCCATTGTGCTTGCACATTGTCGAGTATAAATATTGACCCTATCGTGACTAAGTATTTCCTCTATAGTACAGAATATCCTATGATTAGATAGTGTGTTGATATTTATCAGAGAATCTGCATTTTGGATCCACATTATTATGTATGATTTCTGTCTGAAATTTCCTAAAGACTCTGGTCTTGCACTGCAAGAATAAAGCCTTCAAACTCAGACTTTAGTTCAGATGCTAGTAACCATCGATGAGTATTAATTTTATCAACATTGGGTTTATTAGCATGTTCTGGATATTGGCCATGCAGAGGTTTGCCTTGTCAGCATTGTTTCATCTGCTCAAGAGCTTTATCTTTGGCATACTTTGTCATGTTTTTTTTCTGCAACAGTTGGTTTTTGGCTTCTGTTTTGGGTTTCTAGAGAATCTACTAAATGTAAATCATGTTTGTATTTACTACCTTCTTTCATTATTGAATATTTTCTTCCAGGCCTTTGTTGTTTGCATGTATGTTAGTAAGCCAGTAGTTGTTGTATTGTGTGACAATTCTAGCTAAATAAGACTTTTTCCATCTTTATTTACGGGGTATGTATAAACGGTCTACATCAGCATTTGGATGATGCATCTTATGTTTAGAAAGGAGCTTTCTTGTCTTAGAATTAATTCGTCGTATGTAATTTAGATTCCATTTCAAGAAACTATATTGGATCGCTAGGATGGCACGGCTATTAATGGCCATAATTCTGTTCTGAGAATTCAATTCAATTCAATTTTTAATATAAGTCATAACCTTCTATAGTATTCTTTACGCACTGTTTCTTTCATTTTTATAGTGAATTCTTTCATTCTCATTTTTCCCTAGGTACTTATAAGCTTCTTCCTGCACTAAATCTTTTATTGTTACAGCAGGGTTTAAGCTAATAGAAGATGCTTGTTGTAGTGATCCTCGTAAAACGGTAGATTGAGGACATTTATTCAAATTGAATTTTATTCCAGTGTCTTCACTGAAACATTTTACAGTTTGCAGAAGACCTTCGAGCTTATTGTCATTCTTAGCATACAACTTTAAGTCATCCATATAAAATAGATGGCTTATTTTCTTTTGAGCTATGTTATAACCACATTCTGTCTTGTTAAGTTGGCTGGTAATGCTATTAATGATGTGCAAAATAGTAAAGGAGACAAAGAGTCCCCTTGAAATATTCCTCTGTTGATGTTTATTTTACCAGACTTATAGGTTCTATTTATATGATAGAAGTAAGGTGTTGTTTCCATTTATATGATTAAGGTAAAGTGTTGTTTTGATATACATTGTTTGATGAAATTGATGATAACGGGTGATACCTTGTACATATTTAAAGACTTTATAATCCAGGAAGGTGGTACACTATCGAATGCCTTATGAAAAATTATCCAGACAGTACTAAAATTTTTCTTTGCATTGAAGCAGTTTTCCAAGACCATCCTACTAATAAGTAATTGGTCTTTACATCCTTGCCAGCCACGTTTGTACCCTCTTTGTTCAAGCGGTATTATGTAATTTTTTCCAAGAAGAAATATGTCTATTTTGTTAAAAAGTATGTTAATAGCTTGTATGTTGTGGGAAGACATGTAATTGGTCTATAGTTTTTCGTTTTTTTTTGTTGTTTTTTTTGTGCCATTATTCTTGGGTAGAAGAGAGATAATTCCTTTGGTCATCCATGCAGGAATTTTAGGGGGATCGTTAATTTTAGTGGGATCGTTCTTGAAGGCTAGTTTTTTGTGTCCTGTTTTTAAATAATATAGCAAAAAGTTAGGAATTTTATCCATTCCTGAAAATTTTTACTTGTGTGCTTTTTTCATATTAAACGTTAAATATCCTCTGTTCTGGTTTATTTTTCATTCGTTCTATCTCTTGCGCGATCCAATCTGCTTTTTTGTTATGTTCTTTAGGGCAGGTCCATATTTTTCCAATAACTGAATAACCTCTTCCATTTTAGTGGGGACTGTCACTTCAATTAATATCTCGTTTTCCTATTTACTTCATTTCATTACATCGGTTTGAAAGATTATGTTCTGTCTGTAAAATCTTGATCTTTTCTCTTAACATATTATTCTTTCAGCCTTAAGTCGTATTGTTTACTTTATTTTTTCTTTAGTTAATGCAACTTTATTTTAATTTCTAATATTGTACTTAATTTCGATTATTCTGCCCTTTCTAGTTTTTAAATTTATTCCTCTTGCTAGTTCATCGAGTAATGTTGGGGATCACCCTTTTATTGCACAATAAATGGACTTGTCTAAGGTGTATAAATAATCCTGCTTATACAGAGAGCAGCAGTTGTAAAAGTGTGATTGTCAGAGTTCAGTTGAGTAGTTGAACCGCCGCTTAGTTGGTCAGTAAAAAGATTTACTTCTTCACAAAGGGATTGTAAACATTTAATTCCTACTAACAGTATTCCTAGTTCCTGAATTACTAACCCGTGTTCTAGGTTGTATATATTTTGTTCAATATACTTACATTTTATCTTTCCCTATCTGTTTTTATTATTATTATTTTGTGTGGTTTCTAACAAGAATCCACAACAAGTACTGATAATTCTTTTTCTATTTTTCGTTTCAAAATATATAATTTCATTATTCAAAGATAGTGCTTGTTAATACCAGCGGGTTTTGAACGGGCTTTTAGTAGATCCGATGTAAAACTTCTTAATATCAGGATTTTCAATAGTAGTGATAGTGCAAACGTAAACTAGCTAAGCAATTATTATGTATGAACAATCTTTAGAATTCCTGCAATTACATCCGCTGATACCAGTTTTGTTATCTTTGGGATTACCCATCTCAGTATTGCAATGAATCAAGTTTTCAGGATTTTTATATTGTTGAAGACTTTGTTATTGCGTTTTTTAATTACTTTTTCTATATTATCCGTGCAACAAAAGCTTAACTTAAAAGTATTATCAGTGAATATTTTACTAAGGGATTTGGGAAAGTGTTTATTAATAAGGTTTAAGAATTTTTATCCCAATTTAGTTTTAACCATCAGATTGTAAGTGGAAGTAAACCAGATGCTCTTCCCAGATCTTTTCATTTTATTATTGTCATTTTTTTTTTTTTTTTTTAATCATTGGAAATGGGATTTCTGAATTTGAAAGTAGTACCTTTGTAACTGCAATTACTAATAGCAGAATTATACAATTCGCTATGCTGATCAAAAATTACTTTATTAGAAGAGTTATTGCTGATTCTTAATTCAATAGAAAAGGATATGTTTAATGAGTAACGGTGGGTGGTTAGAATTAGGATTTACATAGACTAGGTTAGAATTAATCGTCATATAAAGTTGGAAAGAATTACTGTTCAGATCCAAAGTGACATCTAAAAAGGCTACTTATTAAAATGTTAGTTTCATGTATATATATATATATATATATATTCAGACAGATCTGTTTCGCTGTATCACAGCTCATCAGTACGCTGTTTTTAAGGTAGTATTGTAGTATTAACTGTGTTATAAAAATGTCTTCAGATTAGGAACTGTTGTTCATTCCGTGTTCTACAAGAAGGAAATTACTGGAAAGTAACTAAAACTCACCTGAAGCGAGATGAATATGTCATGCTCCTCATGCCAATGGCATTTCCACCGAGCTTCTTTACGGCATATGACTTCATTGAATTTCTTTTAATGTGTTCCTTTCGAATTTATATTTAAATTGGGGTCATCAGGAGAGAATGTGCACTGTTTCGGAGCCTTCCTCTCAACGGTTTCACTTACACACCGGCCTCCCTCACTGATGTGATGCTCCATTATAACGATATACAAGTGTGTTGTAGTTATACTAGTTCAAATGTCTAACGGCGAAATTAAATTTACGAAAAACTTCGAAAAAACGGCAAAACTCGCGTTCTGAGAATGCAACATGAACCTCATTACGCATTCACGAGCAGCCATGTCATACCGTCATGTTCGCTGAAACACACCACGGAATATCTCTTTTTTCCATATCCACATAGAACCATTTTCAGTTACTTCTATTAGGCGTTTTTTGCCATGATTACGCCCTTTGATTCCAATTTGGCCCAGAAATTGGTACAGAGGGCCTGCAACAAAACCCCTTGCTCCAATTTCCACTGCTCTAACAATTATATTATACCCCCTTTATTTGCTCTGATTTTAGATTTTCATATTTATTAGTTAAAATCGTGGCTTTGTTCCATGCGGCATTGTTAATTTAACCAGGATGATTTTATAGTTCACCCTTGAACAATATCTGGTCGCAGACTTTTACTTGATATTATTTTGGGGTAATCATTACGCTAACCAGGTAGGTCTTCAGATACCACCCAAATGCCACATAATGTAGTATGTGTTTAATAATAGACGGTGGGTGATTGGATTTAGGATGGATGTAAATAGGGTTAGCATTATATTTTATCTAGGGTGGGTATATGTTATTAACAAAATCTAGAGTAACATCTACGAAGTCAACCTTGATATATATATATATATATATATATATATATATATATATATGCGTGTGTGTGTGTGTTTCCTACTCGATGACATAATTATTCCAAAAAGTTTAAATTAAGGCATTCTTAAAATGCGAACACGCGACAAGAGCTTAGATAACTGGCATTTATGTAAGTCTAATATCTTGTATTAAAGAGAAGTACTGATTCGACGCTGCCTCGCTCTCTCTCTCTCTCTCTCTCTCTCTCTTCTATCTATCTATCTATCTATCTATTTCTTTCTTTCTCTGTCCTATATATATATATATATATATATATACAACGGTATTTATTATATTAGAGTGGATTAGTGTTTTGGTGCCATTTTCTGATGAAAAGCACATTGATTTCAGAATTCTTGCAAAAATCAAATAATTGTCAGATTTTATTGAAAATTTTAGGACTCATTAAAAATTGATTCAATTTATTTTTTAAATACATTTTTTAGAAAATCAAGCATTGTGAGTGAAATTAAATTGATAGAACTATTTGGGGAGCCGTCGATGGTTTTGTTGGCATGGTTGCAAGTCATCGTGACCGAGGGTTAGAGTGTGCTGCCCTTGTTCAGACTCTTTCCCACGCTAAATAAGACATTCTCTCACAGAAACTGTAACTAAGTTTCTCTCAGCACAGTTGCAGCATGAAACGGATTTTGAACAAATGAAAATGTACCTGAGTAGGCGTCTTCAGCAAGGATTGGCTAACCGCCCGAGTAGACAAAAATACTCGGATAAGAGCGGCTAACCATTATATTATTATGTGTACCATACATGTGTATCAGCTAATCCGAATACAAGCGGACCCCTCCATTTTGGACCTGGGGCAAAAATCCGAAAACCGTGTATAATTCGATGGAACTAATTAATGCATATTCAGGCAGCACAGTTGTGTAAATGCTTACACGTAGAGAATTTGAGTCTGTTCACATCCATTTCTCTAAGTATGGTAATATCTATCTATCTATCTATCTATCTATCTATCTAACCCAATCCGTTTCTATCACAAACTACTTCTGTCCATCTCTATCTCATTTGACTCAATTTCTATCTATCTATTCATCTATCTACTTAACTATACTATTTACATTATTCGGACTATTGTCCTCATTTTAGTTGCCGGTCGTTGTAAACTTCGGCCTTCTTCAGGTGATAGAAATTTTGAACCGAACCCCTTATTACGATCACTAGGGTATATCATTCTCATTCCTTGTGCGTAGCCTCTTTTGGTAGTCATGAGGTATCTTCCTCTAAGTTGATTCTCTAAGTTACTTGTTCACCACTGCTGTAGCCTGGTATTGAACTCACAACTATTTGCGTCAAGTCAACATCATCAATGGAAGGGAGGGCACATTCTGATAACAAATCTCAGAAAACTGCCTTGCTCTATCTACCCTATGTAATGGGTTTATAGAAGAAAATACAAAGCATATGTGGTCCACATAGCATCAGGACGACCTTCAAAATTGGTTCTACGCTTCGCGGGACATCTCCTGAGTAAGACCCCAACAGACAAGGACATGACTAAGGACTGTGTGAATGCCATTCCATGTAGCTTAAGGTGAGGCTACAAGAACATCGCAAAACCGTAACACAAAGGGATGTAGAAAAATCAGGCGTAGCTAACCACATATGGAGGGAGAAAAGGATCACCGCCCCCTATGGGATGAAGTTGAAATAATAAATAGAAACTACTGGCCACTGGAAACTACGTAAACTTAAGGAATCAGCACGTATGCTAGGCTACAAAAATCTCCTAAGTCGACCAAGCATAGAGATGAATATAATATGGGAACCAGTAATACGGAGTAATCATTAGTGTCAAAAATTGCAATATGAACATAAAAAGTACTAGAGGATTATTAAATATTAAGTATATATATCCTAGAAATTGACTTGATTCAAAGAGTTGGACGTTCTATACCAGGCTACAGTAGTGATGAACAAGTAACTTTGAGAGTTGGGTTAGGGGGAGATAACTACCAAAAGAGGCTTCGCACAAGGAATGAGAATGAGAAACCCCAGTGATCGTAATAAAGGGCTCGGTTCAAAATTCTTAGCACCGAAGAAGGCCGCAGCATACAACGGCCGAAATGTCGCACAAATGGCAACCAAGATGAGAACAATAGTTAGAATAATATAAATAGTGTAAATACTACCTCAGAAATATAAACAAATACGATCTATCTATTTATGTCATATTTTTTATTCGACCTCAGGCGAGATTATAGAGCCCACAATTTGGAATCCAGAAGTATCGGTTTCCTAGATATCTAACCAACTACAGCTAGAGAGCCCAGTATGTTCTGATATTTAATCTATCGCTTGGAGAAGAGATGGATTAATACCTTTCCTGATGCGTTGTGGTGCAGTGGATATCAGCTCGGAACGAGAAGTCCAGGAGCCGAGTTCGAATTCCAATTAAATTCGTTGCATTCACTTACGCGCAAATACCCTTGGGAAAGATAATAATCCGTCTCTTTCCTTTAGTTATGGGTTAAATAATAAGACGGATTGGGTTCTTTAGCCTTGTCTGGCAGCCAGTCTACCGCAGAAAGTAATGGCAACTTACTGCGGGATAATTTTCTGCCCAATCAATCATGTTTCTAAATAGACATGATCGCCTAAGCGTGTATCACGTATGGCACTTAACTGACTAATGTTAGTTGAAACGGAATCAGTCCGCAGCTGTTTGATTTCTCTTATCGACGCGTTAACATTTACGCTTGCAGCACATCCATCTATTTTCCATTGCACCGACAAAATAGAAATATCTTTGAACACGTATTTTATCGTATTTAAAATCCACTTTACACGTGCTTTTTGTTGATTTGCTATGTGACGCCATTGTTCCATAACATCCGATTTACGCATGAAGAGCGATCGAATGATAGAATTTGAGAAGAAGAAATTTGAGGCGCCAATCAACAGTAAGCAGGTGTGTGAACTCAATAAAACCTTGTAAGTACCTAATGCATCCGCAGGAAAAAAACTTGAAAGAAAAAACCTATTTTAACACCAGAGCAACAATAAAATAACGATATAATATGAAATCTACCTGGGCTGACAAAGTAGATCTAGCCTCTGCTCTTGGAAAAGATCTCCAATCTGTGATGGGTTAGGATAAGAAATGGCTCATAAATTTTAACTTTTCCAAAACAAAGCTGGTCTTCTTTAATCCCTATGGAGAAGCTTTCTTACCTTCTATTAATAGAGATGACACTAATCTCCCCGAAAGAAATACATTGCGCCTCCTCGGCCTCACACTCTCAGCCAATCTCAAATGGAATGAAGACATTGAATCAATAGCTATATCTGTTGCTAAGAAAGTTAGGTTTCTCTGCTGAGCCAGAAAGTTTTTTCTCGTCAGAATCTATTTTGCACATTTATAAATCTATGATTCGTCCGTGCATTGTTTTATTATTATTATTATGTCATTTTTCATCATATTTCGATTTCTGCTTTGGTTTCACTACCAACCAAGTCTGCGGGGAGACCTAAGGCAGGTAGTGGCGAGTTGTTATGGCTCCATTTCATGTTTTTCTATTTTCCCTATCATCCATAGCATTACATAGATAAAGTTTTCCTTAGTGTGTGGGCTGTACTTAATAAGACAATTTTTTGATATCTCTTAAGCTGGGGTTTCCAGGGATTCTTTCAATGTGTTGTTTTGTTCCATTTTTTATCATTCCAAGTGCATCTACTATCACTGGCACAACTCTTGTTTTCAATTTCCACATTTTTTCTATTTCAATTTCCAGGTCTTTATATTTTGACAGTGTTTCAAATTCCTTGATTGCTATGTTACAATCCGCTGGACAAGCCATATCAATTAATAGACAAGTTTTCTCTTTCTGGTTTTTAACAATAATGTCTGGCCTGTTTGCTTCAATTTTTCTGTCTGTGTAGATGGTGTAATCCCATAGAATGGTTACATCTTCTATTTCTGTAACCGGTGCTGAGTGATGTTCATACCAGTGTTTGTTTACAGATTTTCCATAATGTTTGCACATTGTCCAATTTAAATATTGCCCAACTTTATCGTGGCGATTTTTATATTCATTTGAGGCAAGCACAGAACAGCCTGAGATTAGGTGGTCTATTGTTTCTTGGTGTTTATCACAAAACCTGCATTTTGGATCCATATTATTATGCATAATATTTGCCTGAAAGTTTCTAGTGAAAAGACCAAAGTCTTTTCACTAGAAAAGTGGCTGCAAGAAGAATAAAGATTTCAGTTTCAGACTTTAATCCAGATGCACGTAACCATCGATGAGTATTAACTTTGTCAACATTGGATTTATTGGCACGTTCTGGATATTGGCCATGCAGAGGTTTGTATTATTATTATTATTATTATTATTATTATTATTATTATTTCACACCTTATCTTTTAATAATAAAACTTGCCGCAATAGCACATCACTTTCCATTTATTATTGGCAAAAGATGCCAATAAAATTCCTACCGTAGAATGAAATATAGTTTAAAAAAAAAACAGAACTTGTAAATCTTTACATGAACCACGTTTTCTATGTTTAAAAGAAAAATTACAAATTATCAAATTCCCAAAACTAAACTAGCTCAATAAACGTAACGAAGTAACTTTCATTTGTTATGACTGTCTAAAACATATCCTAAAGTATAGTTCACTTTTCCTCGTATAATATAACTAGGCATCTATAATCTATCCCCTGGCATATATTGATTGTTCTTCCACCTTTTCATAATTTAATTTGTTGCAGCTTAACGAATAGATCACCCACTATGTCGACTACGTATGTTTGACGTGCAGTGTATTTAAAAAAAATAACAATTAATAACACTGATCTCTATTTTAATCAAATATTAATGTTAAGGCCCCAATAAATTATTTTTAGAGTTTGTTCTTATATTCGTCAAATTAGAAATTGCTTTGTTTTTATTGGTTTACTCTGTTTATATAACAATGTCTCCTTGATTAAGGGGGCTTCGCTGGCCTTGAACCTTTTAAAAATCTCACAACTTGAAATAAACCTCATCACTTGATAAGACACAGTGTCGAAACAAAATGGCTACTTTTGTAGTGATATTATAACATATTTATGTTATATATATATAATTATGGGCAATAACAAATTCCTGTTCCTTGATGTCAATATAGAGCTAAAAATCAGCGAAGTTATTACTTAACTGTATAATAAAAAACAGCAGTAAGACCTTCTGATTTCTTATTTATAATAAAAGATATAAAATAGCAGTAATAGTGCTTCTTAAATAGAACACATCAAAATTACTCCTTCGAAAGAATATTTTTGAGCGAACTAAAACACATAAAACAAACGTTAGTTAACAATAATTTCCCAAACTACTTCATGGATAAATAAAAAAAAAATTTCTTACAAAAAATACATGCCATAAAAAATAATATATGTATTAAAAATAACACGCAAAAACATCAATATATTTTATTACAACCAAATAGACACTTAATTCAATTCACAATAATTAAATGCACAACAGTTATAAACAGAACAAATTTTCTATACGAAATATTCTTAAGCACAATATTTCTGCCGTATTTTCTCAAAAACATCTAAATTTTATGATATATTATAGAAAATAAAAGACAGCAAATCTTGTTGCTTCTAATAATAATAACCCCCATCAGATCTAAACCAGCAATGACTAATATAGTATATTAATTACAATGCCCTGTACAAGATTTTGTTTTTTTTTTCATAAATCAATTACCGATATTGGCTATACAACCACTTTTCTGAGTAGATGCTTCACATGCCACCTATCTCATAATAATAGTGAAATAAAAAAATTTATTAACCTATAATTTACAAAAACCCTTACAAATTTTGGTTGAAAATACAAAAATACTATTTAAATTACAATATCAAAGGCACTTCGTTGAGGCACTATATATCAAACAATTTTCTCCTACTACCAAGCTTACATTATTTAACAGTGGAAATAGAGTTTTAAAAGTTATTTTAAAAAATAGACACACACAATACACAGCCGCGCGCATGACGTAATAGCTTTAAAGATCACTTCTTTTCAAAAACACAAAAAAACACAAAATTTATATTACAGACATCAGAACAACATCGGGAAAATAGCATCCTTGAAAATGGTCAGTAAAGCGGCTGAAGGCGCTTGGAAATTCGAAAATTATGCAACATCTTTACATTCCTTATTTTCAGGAGAAAAATACATGCAAGAATACAGAAAAAAACCAAATGAAATTTAGTAAAATCTTCCTTGTCGGTCGTCTTTAATTAAACATGTTTAAATGAAAGATTGTTGTTCAAATATATATATATATATATATATATATACAAATTTAAAGATCAGTA
Organism: Ascarosepion bandense; assembly: GCA_037127315.1. Taxonomy (NCBI): domain Eukaryota; kingdom Metazoa; phylum Mollusca; class Cephalopoda; order Sepiida; family Sepiidae; genus Ascarosepion; species Ascarosepion bandense. The sequence continues at coordinate 2,023,001 of JBBBDQ010001652.1, read as the reverse complement.
CCAAATACAAAAGTTTAATTTTGACTAATATCAAATAAAGCTTAAGGCACCTTCCGTTCGACGCTTCATCAGAATATAATTACTTAAGAGATTATATCTTTTACATAAGATTTTTAAAGGGAGAAAAAAAAGTTAAATTCAACCAGAGTAACTTCATGATTCGACTAACTATTCAAGAGAGTTCTTCTGTGTTCTGTACAGAGCCTGAACTAAACAGTTAAAATTCTAAAAGCTTCCGACTCAGTGTTGACAGAGAGAACTTAAACAAATTAGCATTATCTGGAGAATCATTAACTCATTCGGGTTTAAATTTAAATTTCCTCTCCCTTTATATCTCTTTTTAAGATGTTACATAAGGATACTTTTTTTTTGGTAATTTTAATTCTGATTTATTTACTTCTGACAAAGCTTCAAATGAAAGATGTCTTAAGCTTTATGTCATTTGGTTTCAGTCGAAGTTATACTTTTGAATTTGATTTTAATCATTAAATTATGATCACCAATTAAAGACTTATTTTACCTTAGTGTTGCTCACACACACACACACACACACACACACACACACATATATATATATATGCAACCATATATATACAACCATCTTTATATATTTATACAAATATTTTTAAATATATATATATATATATATATATATACACACACACACACATATCTAAACTTATTTACATATGGAATTTTATCTGTGTGTGTGTGTGTGTGTCCGTTACCTATAGACTCCGGAACGGCTGAACCAATTTTCTTGAAAACTTCCACAGTTGTACTATAAGCGTCTGCGAGTGTTCTTAGCTAGGTTTTGTGCCGAGGTACCCCTGATAAATATCGAAAATCGATAATCGAAAAAATCGGGTTATAGAAGGAGTGGTCCGATTTTAATCAAATTTGATACACTCATAGACAAAGACATAAGAAATGATATTCAGAAGTTTCAAGGTTGCAATTCTTACAATAGTGCAGAAAATCGATAATATATAGAAATCTTCATTACACCTGAGCAACGCGGGGCTATACTGCTAGTATATATATATATATATATATATATATATATATATATATATATATTCTAAACATATACTGTTAAATATAAGAGACAATGAATGTCTATTATTTTTAATCATGACTCGTTGTAAAACGTTCTAGAACTACTCATGATTTAACATAATAGACATTCACTGTCTCTTATATTTAACAGTATATATTTAGAAAATTATCTGCTGCCTCCATACAATATATATATATATATATATATATATAAGGTATTTTTGGAGGTACAGAGCCCGATTAGATATATGTAAGTATGTAGCTGAATACTATTAGACATTTAAAAAACGAACCAACAGTTTTCGCTCCCGCTCTTGGGGCCTCATTGGGAGATAAAGAATTAGAATAAAATAAATTATGGAATGACTGAAGGAAAACAATATGAAAAGTATGAAGGGGAACAAAGTACTAGAGACTAATGATAGCAAGTCGCAGTAAACATTCACGCTATTTACAGAGATGTTTCCGGAGCCAGATATACAGAGCCCCCAGTACTCTTAAGTAGAATACAGAAACACAACCGTGAACCAGTCCACACTGAACTCAGCAGCACACTTTCTGTTATTCATAAGGTGCTAAAAGAGGAACCATAGGTATTTGGGACAAGTTTATTCGAAACCCAGATATAATTCCTGATCTTGCCTGGAATGTGTTGTTTAATTCTCATATGTAGATGCTGAGTAGTTCTCCCTATGACCGTAATTATACTTACAAATCAAACAATTTACTTGATAAGGGGGGAAGAACATCCTTCCGACTAAAACAGAAAGAGGCCGGATATAAAACACTACCATAACCTCAGCCGAGAAATAACAAGCACAAACACTTGATGAAATCAGTCTAGTCAAGCTTTCACAGCCAGCTCCAATTCAGGGAAGTCTGAGACAAACGGCATTTTTTTACTATAATCGGTTTGACCGGTTATAATAAAAAAAAATGTGCACTACAACGTATTCTCTCTTCATAAAAGCTCGCATAAATATTAGCCAGTGCTGCACCCATAGGAGAACCCATAACAACTCCGTTAATCTGTCGATACATGATATTATCAAAACTAAATTCAACAGACGACGTGGCAAATTTCATCAATTCAGCAAATACTGATTCAGGAATACGAGGAGTAGAAAAGGAACTGTGATAAACCAAATCACAGCAAATATTGTCTCCAAAAGAGATACTGATGTCGGATTAAAAATAGAATTCATTAATTCTTTTCAGATTGCTTTGTTTCCGTTTCGGATACGAAACTGAGCAGATATGAACTTTTGAGAAAAATAATCTGAGCGAAGACGATGTGCATTCTTTAAAAAAGGAAAATAGTGCCCCATAAAGTATGCTGAATCAAAGGGTGGTTTCAAAACAGTGTAGATATAGAAAAAATACTTGAATTCTTAGACATCTATTGATATAGATTTTTCCATTTGTTTGCCTCTTTCTCTCTCTATTTCTTCTTCACTCCCTCATTTCTCCCTTTCTTTATTTCTTTCTTTTTTCCCTCGCAAATATTAATATTTATGAATTACATCCCTTTAGTTTTTGCTCTCTGTATTCTAGTACGGTTTTATTTTTTAATTTTTAATCTTAATTTTAAATTTTAAATTTATATTTTAATTCAACTTTTATTTACATTTAATCTTATAATATTTAAATGCTTAATCTTGTTATTAAAAAAAAACAGTAACTTGACTTTATATGATTTAATTCCCCTGAGAATCGAGTGAACTTAAACTCAAATGTATTAAATGGTCAGTTTGAAAAATGCATCTGATGAATGCATAACGTTTGATTCTCCAAGTCGTGCCATCGACGTAGCACAATATGTATATTTATCAATATATATATAATGTCCATAGTATACTGCGATTAAGTTCTTTTTTATTTAATTTTGTGTCAGAGGATGATAAACGTTATAGCTAGACAATATCATCAAAGATGAAGGAAATACTTGAAGTAACTGCGGATATCATGGATCGAGCACGTGAGCAAGGATAAGGTTTTGGAAAAGATGGAAACGATAAGGAAAATAATACTGAGCATCAGGAAAAGATAGCTAAAGTTCCTGGGTGATGCAATGAGGAAGGAGGGCTTGGAGAATCTGATACTAACAGGCCAAATAGAGGAGAAAAGAGACAGGGGAAAACAGCGAATAACATATTTGAAGGGCCTGAGCAGGTAGATGAAAAAACGGGGGTTGCGTGATGCAACAGGAGAAAGCCACCAAGGATAGAGATATGTAGAAAGCCATGATTGCCTACGTCTTGAAAGGACAAGGCACATAGAAGGAGGAGAGCGTTGCAATTGATGGGTGATCACTTTGGCTGCGTGGTAATTACCTACACGTGTTTGCGATACAAAAGTAAGACACTAAAGTCAGGAAACTGAATACATAGCCACCCCACCATTTTCTGCACTTATTTAGATATTGTGTTATGTTTACATATTTTCTACAATCTTAAATATCGCCATGAAAGTCATTTGATTAAAAGGATTGAAAAAAGATTGTAAAAATTCACCAGTAACATGGCTTAACATCAGCAAACATGGCTTAACATCCACATGCTTCAGAGGAGAATCTGTAATGTGATCGGTCCCGACCTGGCAGCTCGACTCCAGCCACTTTCTTACCGACGGGACGTGGCTTCCCTTTGTCTCTTCTAAATCTTTTCATGGCTTCTGTTCCAACGAGCTTAGCTCACTGGTGCCCCCTCTACAAGAATTTACTCGAGCAACCAGACTGGCAACAAGGTCTTACCCATTTACAGTTAAAACAATCAAATACAGTCTCAACTTCTACTCCCTCAGTTACTTTTCTCGCATGCTTGCCTACCTGATAGCTACAATCTCCAAAAGTTTAAATGCAATATCAGTTGCCATATCTTATACTCTTGACTCCATTAATTCTCTTGTGCCATCTCCAATGACCCTTGTAGCTTGTTATTATTCCTTTTCACACTATTCTCACAACTCTCTTCACACCAGGATTTCTATCCCCTTTTCTAACACGCCCTGTAATCGGTTTCTCTTTCTCTTCTCTCATTCACCCTCCTCATATGTAGCCAACATCCGAAGAAAGGCAGTACCAGTGGTGGTACTGCCTTGCTTTGGGGTGAAACTTGAAAAAAACCCATAAAGATACGATGTTTGAATGCAAAAGAAGCAACATTAAAGTCGACCTTTGGTTTTTGGCCACAATATTTTTGAATTAATCGAAGTACTTTCAATTTTACATAGATTTACAATTCCACTATATATATATATATATATATATATATTAAATAATATAGACAAGTTTTGTCTATTTTATGTAATTTTATTTTCATATTGTCTGATAAGCTTCATAGCATTATCATTAAATGAAAAAAAAATTACAATATTGATACATATTTTTTTTAATAAGCCAATGTAAGCTTTTGGCTTACATAAACTATTTTCAAAGATGTCAACTTACATTATAATATAACATTCACGGACAAACAACAATGGCAGTCTGTTCTTGTTTACATGGAAGATTTCTAAGCAACGACAAACTCGTGCATTTAAGAGGCTGGAAGCGAATATCGCATCACAGCTTGTGACGTCACACAGGACCAAACGAGAGTAAAAACAAGAAATATTAAGTATTGTAATTAACCAATGGCTTCTGTTATTAATTATATGCATTCAAGGATATTTGTGGAGATTTCATAATTTATCTTGTTCAGCTTAGGTTTCACCTGTTTTATATATATAGCTTCGAGAATTTTTAGTTTTTCTGTGTTGTTTTCATGTTTAAGTATAGTTGTGTCTTCAACTAGGGTTTTCCAGAATTGTGTATGTGGCCAGGCATGTTGTTTTAAATGCCTAAAAATGTTAGAATTATAGTTCTAGTGTAGTGTCAAGCGTCGTGAAAGCGAGTTTGTGGTGTGACCAACATAAATATTATTTAATTCGTTCATGATGCAATCTCCCAAAGGGCTCTTGAATTTTTAGAATAGTATATGATTAACTTAATTTTTTTGCTAGGATCTGTTGTAGATATATTAGTTTTACTAATTGTTTTAGTATATTTTCATATTTGTATGCATTTGATTACGATATATAAGATTAATATGTTTGTGATTAGTTGAAGTAGTATTATGTTCTATTTGCTTAGTATTGAGACTTCTAAGAAAGCATCACCAACTATATAGTTTGGAAAGCTACTATTAATAAGTGTGTGTTTTATATTCTTTAGTTTACTGTAAAAATCTGTTTTGTGGATGAATTGGTTTTTGCACCATGTATTAGATTTTTTTATACTTGCTATTTTGTAGTAATATAGACATTCACTCTTGTAGTTAAGTGTACATGAATTTATGCTAGTGGGATTTTTGTTTGGCGAAATAGTAAATTTGTTATTATTTGTGTTTACCAATATGTCAAGAAAAGGAATTTCGTTATTAGTGAATAATACGTGAATTTAA
>JBBBDQ010001652.1:1907500-2012500 GCA_037127315.1 Ascarosepion bandense | reverse complement strand
TTTTATCTGACTCACTCTCTCAGTAGAAAATTGTTTTCCTTCTCCCCAACCACCACTATTCCTTCTGTCTGGATAAATTTAACCCATTCGTTTTCGTAAAAAAATTCGGTCTGCTGAGTTTAATATTTTTGTAAATATTCATGAAATACATTATCACCAATAGATTTATAAATTTGTCTGTCATATCAGCCATGTGGGAAGAACTGCGGGGAAAAAAGCTACTTAAAAGCTATTTTCAGCGACGAACTGATCTAAAATGTGTTAAAAATGAATGTTTAAGTGCAAGAGATTTTCTTATTTATCATAGATTGTCTTCTATTTAGATCTGGAAAATATTAGTCAGTTAAGTTCCATTCGTAATACACGCTTCGGCAATCATGTATCTTACGATTCATGACTAACTAGGCAGTAGGTTGGCATTTCTTTATGTTTACAACATAAAGAAATGGCAACTAAAGCTATAGAACCAAGCCTGTCTGACTATTCAAACCAAAGCTTGAGGGAGAAGAGATGGTAATTACCCAATGGTAATTGTACGTAAGTGAAAGCAACAAACTCAACGTATGTTCTTCAAAAACAAATCAATAAGAAAACGGAAAAGCAATAATCCGAATTAAAGCCATGATTTTCTACCAAATATAAGAGACATGAAAAAAAAACGATTTTCTCTTTATGAAATGCTGACAAAATAATAGACACGCTATGAGACTTAATATAACGGAAAGCAAGTTTATTTTGAATCTGTTAAGAACACCATAGTGAAACAGTTAGCAAGCTAATCATATTAATCATTTGCTAGATTAGTGAATATATTCCACACCGAGTAGCCCTGTGGTTGACACAGTTCAGCACCTCACTGGATCTAACCAATGCTTTTATCTACTAGGCGATGTGTCTTAATCCAAAGAGTTGTGAATTCAGTACCTGGCTACAGAACAAATAACTTAGTTGAGTTAAAGGGAGATAAACATGATATCCGGAAGTAACATGCTTCATGGAACGAGATCAATATACCCCAGTAATCTAAATAAAGGGTTCAGTTCAAAATTCTAATCACCTGAAAAAGGCCGGACCTTACAACGTGTGATACATCGTGAATATGGCATTGAAGGTGAGGATAACAGTCTAAACAATATGAATAATGTAAATACTACCTAATCTCAGAAGAATAGACGAATATAGATGTGTGTATATACGCATGCATATGTGTTGTCTGCAAAATTTTCTGTAAAATCTATTTGCATCGGAACCATTTTTATTTCGCAAGGCTAAATGTCTTCTGTTTTGAATTTCTTTCAAATTATTTTTTATTTCTTGTTTTTTTTTATCCTCAACTGAACATATCTTCACAATTCAATTTACAGTCTCTACCGTTTTCTCTTTCTGCGCATGCGTAACATATCAGCCCTTTGCAAGATGGCGTCGCTATCATTTTCTCTACTATTGCTGATTCATCTGATTTAGAATATTTATTCAATGTTCTTGTTTCTTTTGTTTATTTTTCAATTTCTTGCGGCAATTTGAATATCAGCGCTTAATCTTGAGTCTTTTTCTCATAAAACACCACCTTTTTTCTTTAGCTAATGTACCAAAGAAATATTTATTCTTTGGCGTAAAACGTCTATGATCTCATGTAATAAATAAAACACACAAACATACATACATACATACATATATATATATATATATATATATATATAGAGAGAGAGAGAGAGAAAGAAAGAAAGAGAGAGAGAGAGTGAGAATACAAAACAAGAAATGCGCTAATTCTATCCTTAAATTCTTACATTAAAAACATTCATTCGAAACTTATATCATTGATATTATATAATTTATAAAGCGACTTTACGCAAAAGTTACTAAAATAACATTTTCTAATATATATATATATATATATATATATATATATATAATTATTTAGTTTGGGGGCATAATTAAATTGGCCCAGTACACAGGTGTAGTAAAAAGTGTTCAATACAATTATATTGTAGAACTTTAGAATGTTTTTCATTTGTAAACGAGTCATTACAAAACCACGTTTCTACCTTCCGATGTCTTCAGGCGATTTACAATAACTGATTTTACCGTTTTTTAAGAACGCTCATGTAACAGGGATTTTTTTTTTTATGAAGGCGCAATTTTCAAAATTAGAAGTTAAAACGTTTTCATCCATGATTGGATGATCCAATAGGTATTTGTTGGTATGGTTACACTTGGCCATAATTTCTGTTTTTCATTTAGTTTTTCATTTTTGTTTGGGAATAACATAATAGCTAACTTTTCTACCCGGCACAGTTTACATATTTTGCCACCGTTGTACGGTTTGGCTGTTTTTATTATACTCCACGTTATGTCGTAAATTAAATTTAATATTCCCAGCATACCTCTTTCGTGCACATGTATAGTCGCACCAACATAACAAAATTTAGTTTGATGAAGTCCTAAAGAACGAAACGCGTCGGAGGAATTTTTTTCAATTTATCATGCACTTTTTGTCAATTATATATATATATATATATATATATACGTGTGTGTGTGTATGTGCGTGCGTGTGCATGTGTATGTGTGTGTGTGGCTCGAAATAAAATAGGATGATAAGGTAAAGACCAAATAAGAAGAGAATGTCAATCTAAAATGTTTCAACTTTATTAAAGCTTCGTCAGATTGAGAAAAATGTGTTTTCTAACAATCTTTGACGAAGATTTAATAAAATTGAAACCAGTTACAGTGATATACGTTTCGTATATACTCTTTATTTTATCTTATATATAAAGTCATCTACACAGTCCTGTTTCGCTGTATTAATGCTCATCAGTACCTTTAGACATCCGATTGCTTCCAGCCAGGATTGAAACCGAAATGATTTGACATCAGTTGGGGGGGGGGATTCTACCTCTAAGCTATCGGCGGTCAGTGGAAGAATGCTGATTTTAGCGTGTTACACAATGTAAACACATGCCAATAGAAGAGTGTATTCAAATTCATTTCTGAATGAACGGTACATTAATAGCAGTGAGTAGCTACTGCTTTTTAAAGTTTACCATTTTCCTAGAGCGATCAATCAAAAGGAGAGAACGTAAATATTCATGTATGAATAGAATGAGGTAAGAAAAGTGTCTTTAATCTAGCATGTATCACTTGAACAAGCTTCTTCAAAGATATTTTAAGGACATATTTTAAGAAATTTAAGAGATTTTTAGAAAACGTCTTTAAAAAAGATTATTAATATTAATAATACTATAAATATAAATTAATATAAAGCCTTTAACGGCAAATTTCATGAGTATTACATGAAAACATTAGAAGGCTATTTTAAGGGAGTGAAATTATATACCTATTTGCATATATACAATTTTTTAAAGACTTGTTTAAAAAAATCATTGAAAAAGCTTGTTTAAGTGAAAAATGTTAGATTAAAGACACTTTCTTACCTGCTATTTACTCATTCAATTAATCTTGTCTGATTTTGATCCATATATATATATATATATATATATGTGTGTGTGTGTGTGTGTGTAAAAAGTGTATGTATATAATTATAAATATCAATATATATTTATATATACATATATACATATATATATATATATGCAATTTGTTATATTATATTGTCTACATATTATATATGCGTGGTACTTATTTAAAAGCGCTCAATATCAGTGATAGAGCAGACATATTCATATAGATAGGTGTGAGTTTGTAACCCTGGGTTTCACGCTCTTGCGATCATCAGACTAACTGATTAATTTTTTTAAAAAATTGGTTATATGTAGGGTTGCGTATATTCGTGTATTTTTGTGGAAGTGGGGAAAATCTGTCGTCATGACAGACGCAGACATTTGTGGAAGTGGGGGAAATCTGTCGTCATGACAGACGCAGACATATATGTATATATACATTTGTACACCCATTAACGCGCGCAAGGACATACACACACGCACGCGTGTTCGCTCACTGAGGCTTGCATAAACATACATATGCGAATCGTGCGGAGTTTGGTATATATATGTATATGTGTGCCGTTGCGCACATACATACGCGTTCGGTTGGTGTATTCGAATAGTGTAGCGATGTCAACGCGCGGACAGTTGTCGATTTCTCGTACGCACATATGTACTTTTGATGGGTTCTGTGTGAAACTATGATAGGTAAGAATTGCTATTATTTTATTTAAGGCTGTATTGTTATTTTTTTGTTTTAAAGTCGGTAATTGGCTTGTTCTTTTTTTGTGGTTGCGTATATTTAAATGATAGAAATTCTAATTTGTAATGCTTGTTAGTGTTTATTTGTGGAGTATTAATTTTACTATGGCAGAGACGAATGAGAAAGTAGCAATATCTCATACCCCACAAAAGAACTTACTAAACACGAGATCAGAACTAGTTTCCAAATGCAGACATGAAAATAAATACCTATTATCAAGGAATAAAAAAGAAATCACACGTCTCTGCCATAGCAAAATTAATACACCACAAATAAACACTAACAAGCATTACAAGAAAAATCTGTAAAATCTGTCGTCATAACAGACGCAGACATATTTGTGCACCCATTGGCGTGCGCAAGGACACACACACGCGCGCGCGTTCGCCCACTGATGCTTGCATAAACATACATATGCGAATCGTGCAGGGCTCGGCATATATATGTACATGTGTGCCGTTGCGCACATACATACGCATTCGGTTCGTGTATTCGAATAGTGTAGCGATGCCAACGCGCAGACAGTTGTCGATTTCTGGTATGTACATATGTACGTATGATGGGTTCTGTGTAAAACTATGATAGGTAAGAATTGCTATTGTTTTATTTAAGGCTGTATTTTTATGTTTTATTTTAAAGTCGGTTATTGGCTTGTTTTTTATTTTTTGTGGTTGCGTATATTTAAATGGTAGAAATTTTAATTTGTATTGCTTGTTAGTGTCTATGTGTGGTGTATTAATTTTATTACAGCAGTGATGTGTAATTTACGTTAATGATGATTGCGGACTAATACTGTGATAGTAATATTTGATGATAACAGTTGTGGTAGTAAATAGTTATTGTAAACCGCTAGTAGTGATTAGTAATGGTGATGTGATGATAATAACAATAAATGCAATTATTATGGTGGTTGTTTGAACTAGAGAATAGTTGATAGGATTTTGGTGACATTAAAGATAAAAGATATTCACTATCAAATATGATATTTTTTATGTTGACATAAATGATTGCCGTGCGACAATAATAGTCATGGAATAACAAACGCAGGTCGTAAATTAGTGATGTAGATCTATGACATGAGAGACCAAAATATTAACAGCAGAATCATATGTCTAGATGCAATGAAATATGTTGTGATTAGTTTGAAATGAGATTTTATTGAGTGTGATTGCTTTTATTTAATGTAGATGGACTGCATTATCTTTATGTTAATGTCTCTACAACAAACGCTTTCATGTTTCGGTACTATAAATTGTACTTCGTCTGGCGATGGTTGGTAACTGGTGAAAAGAATGATTCTTATAGAAATTTGTTACCATTTTTCAGACAGTTGAAATGGGGTATAAGGACAGAATGAAGAATTTTTTTGTGGGTAAGACTCGACTAACTAATAGAAAGTCAAGTCTATGCTGAATTGGAAAATAAAGTTAACTATCTGATAATTGCTAACGAATTGATTTTTTAAAAATTTTCATGCGAATTATTCCTATCGCCAGTTACCAACCATATCCTGACGAAGTACAATTCATAGCACTGAAACATGAAAGCTTTTGTGTAGCGATGTAAAATGCTTTTAATATAGTTACTGATAATATAAATTTTACAATAATAATAATAATAATAATAATAATAATATAGATATATATATTTAGCAAAAATACGGACAACTAAAAATAAAAGAAAAATTGGAAATACTTTTGGTAACTAAGGCTGGTACCAAAAAATAAAAAAGAAAGGAAAGAAAAAAAAATAGTAGAACCAAAACCTTACAGCCATCACGCAACCACCGGCCTTAAATGTAGTCCTTAATAACATGCGAGTAGGAAAACATTTACAATGGTCACACCCGAGGCGATATAGAAGGCTGAAAATTGACAATCATTTGAAGTTCTGGGATATTTTGTTCAAATCAGATTCATGTTGCAGACACCGAATGATTGATTTTGAAACCAAACAGTTGAAAAGATATTTCACCATCTGGCGAAAACAGGCCAAGTAAATAAGGTATCTACTTCTGCTCGAGGCAAACCACAAACCACAAAGATATAGTGGAAGCATTCTGTAGAAAACATGACTCACACTTACATAGAGGCAATTTTTATCAGATCTCCCGTTATTGTGAAGAGACAAAACCAGTTAAATAAGATGTCAATTTATCTCTAGGGAGAATACACGAGAATTGTGCATTTTCTTGATTGGAGACTTTTTTCTTGTTCATATATGAAAAGCAAACAGAAAGTTACAAAAAGTTTTCAAACATTGTTTTCTGCGTGTTAAAGTACATTTGAAATCTTTTGTTTTTAGCTGAACTTTTTTTTTACCCATAAATATTTATAGAAGAAACAGTGGGAAGCCACATCTCGTCGGTGAGAAAATAAACTGGAATTGAGCTGCCAGGTCGAGATCAATTACATTGCAGATTCTTCTCTGGATCCTGTGAGGACCCCGAGATGAAAAGTAGGGGAGCCCGACAAAGTATGACAACAGTATTCAATGCATGGGCGGATAGTTGATTTGTATATGTGTAAGAAAAATACTTCTTGGCCCGACACATTGACCCAAACTATTAGCTATTGATTCAATGTAGTCGTTCCACTTGAAGTCGACTAAGAGAGTGAGGCTGAGAAGGCCCAGAGTATTGCTTTCCGAAAGACTAGCTTGATCCACGCTGATGGTTTGTAGGAGAGAATACCTGTGGTGGTTAATGGATAGCAGCTTCGTTTTTGGAAGCATTAATATTTAAGAGCCATTACTTACTGCAGTCTACCACAGATTGGAGGTCCCTTTCAAGATCAGCAGGTAGATTTCTTACTGAGGCAGAAGTAAATGGTGGTATCATAAGTTTAAATGTCTACTTGGGATTCGATTACATCAGGGAGATCGTTGATGAAGACCAGAAAGTGCGTTGGAACTAGGACAGAGCCATGGGGGACACCAGCGTTCGTGTGATAAGATCTGGAGGCATGCCCGTTCAAAGTGACCTCCATTACGCGCTTTGATATAAACGATTGGATCAAATCAAAGAAGCGTCCATAGCCTTTTAGCTTGCGCAGAAGGCCAGTGTGCCAGACTCTGTCAAATGCATTTGAAATATCCGTAGCAATAGCTCTAGCTTCGCCGTTCTATTAGAGAGCAGGGTATATGTACTCGGTGATGGTCGTTAGCATAGCGGTAGACCTGGCGAAGCGGAAGTCGAACTATCTGTCGGAGAATAGGTTAAGGGCAGTGAGATTTTGAACCACTTCAGCATTGATGATAGCCTAAAATTTGACAAACATTTGCTGGATGCTGATAGGACAATAATTAGAGGAGTCCAAAGTTTCTCCAGAGTTCTTAAATACATGAACCACAGAAGAGGACTTCCAGCAAGCAGGAAAGCAGGAAGCAGAGAGGAAATAGTTATACAGTTTGGAGAGAACAGAGGAGAGTTCAGGGGCACATATCTTCATGACGGTGAGCGATATTCTGTCACCACCACTCGGCTATGGGGGGGGGTCAAACTTTGAAATTATTTTAGAGACCAGAGAGTGGGTTATGTATATGTCCCTCGCTTGAGTCTAGATAGGAAGTCTGGTGAGGATATTCACATTTTGATAATAAACGCCAAAGATAAATATAGTAGTATTATACTTTATTAAAAATATGCGAACATCTATCATATTCTTTTTTTTTTTGTCTTGCACTTTTATTTTTTATCTTTTTTAAAAAATTCAATGATGCCTAAAAAACAACAATAATATTAACAACTTTTTGAGATTATTAAAATATATATAAAAAAATGTCAAAACCATGAATACTGTTGCTATATCTGCTCGGGTGTTTCTGCTATTTGCTTAGAGGTACTCGACAAAATCCAAAGAAGTATTTGCAATGTAATTGGTCTTGACTTGGCATCTCGACTTCATTCACTTTCTTGCAAATATTATTTACATTGTTCGGATGATATTTATTGTTATATCTATGACCTTTAAGTTGTTACTGCCTTTTTCAGATGATATACGTTAGAATTTCAAACTGAACTCTTTGTGAATAAAAGATTTGGTTGAAGTAAGCCAAAAGGTTGTGAGTTTAATACATGGCAGTGAACAAAAGACAAAAATTCTGAGATTTACTAAAGAAAATTAACTGAAAACTGAGATATCCAGAAAAGGCATGGCACTTGAAACTATAATAATCTAACCCCGCGAGCTAAATAGAGGGTTCGGATCAAAATTTAAACTTGTATCCCCTGAAGAAAGAGGGATCGTACAACGGCCAAAAGGTCGTGAATATGACACTAAAAATGGGGACAATAGTGGGTTTCTATTTATTTTGTGATATCGCATATGTTTTAAGTCAAATGTATTGTTAGTAATAATTTTTTCGAAAATGTATCACTAGTATTTTACTATAATGTGTATATTTATACTTTCATAGGGTTTTGACCCCAATTTAAGAGCTAGCTATTAAATAAACCCTAAAAGGGTGAACTTGGAAAGCAGCTATTAAGATGTCGTTCCACGCTGCTCAAAACCTTGTTATAAGAGGCCTTGCTACTGGATGTAGTTTATCGTTAAACCCAGGCAGAAATGTAAATAGGGTAAATAGTTAGACTACTCCGGATCTCTTCACGGCCTTTCAAAGAATGGCTATTCCTGGCTGGCTGTCTGCTGCTGCTGCTGCTGCTGTGTGTATGTGTGTGTGTGTGTGTGTGTGTGTGTGTGTGTGTGTAAAGTAGAATAAATTACAATAACTACGCGTTAATATTCCCCCTCGCCCCCGGCAAAATTTTGGAGGTGCCTATAACACACCGCACATCGGAAAGCACACACACACGCACATACAAAATAAAGTAGAATAAATTACAATAACTACGTGCACATAGACACGCACACATGACACAGTCACGGACACGCACACACCACCAGATAAATCAGATAGATAAAACAACAGTAATGAAACTGATCCTCTTCAGCCTGGTCAAAGAGTCAAGAGAACGGTCAGATTACACTAAGATAAACCACACATACAAGCAGACTGATATCATCAGACTAAAAAGGCCCCAACTACAATACACACACACACACACACACACACACACACACACACATACAAACACACACACACACACACACAGAGCAGCAGCAGACAGCCAACCAAGAATAGCGATTTTTTGAAAGGCCGTGAAGAGACCCGGACAGACAAAATTTTGATCTCGAAATATTAATGTTTAATAAATAGGTAATACCCAAACACTTCTTTACCTTTCTTTATTTTACTCAACGCATTTTGACAGCCTTCAAGACATAACCCATATAACTATTTTACACAATGCTTCAAGCAAATTACAAAACTTTACTATATATATATATATATATATATATATATATATATATATGCACAAACGTACATGCGTACCTACGTACATAAGTACACGTTTACCTCAATACATACAGCCATGTCTCCCCTTTTTACATTCTTATATATATATACATAGATGCATTTACGCACACATGCATATATACACGCGCGTATACATAGACATATCTATACATATACATATACATTATAGAAAATAAATAGGTTAATAAGTAAAAAATGAACTAAAAAGTAAAAGCTTAAAGCTGTAGTAAAAGGGGGTTTAAGAATTAGGAGGTATTAAGTAGTAAAAGAATTCATGTAGGGGAAGAAATTCGGGGATTAGAATATATATATTTAGAATTTATGATTAAGTGGATAGGATCAGTTAGGAAGTTAGGGATAAATGTTTGATCTACATCGTTGTTTTAATTTATGCTACAATGATTAGGAAGAGGGAATGAAAGCTTTTATACGATAGAAATTAGTTTTGAATTACTATATTACAATTGAAAATTAGATTTGTAGCTACAGTTGCTTATGTATTCCTTACGTAAATTTAAAAGCAGATTTTGTTTAGGATACGTTATTATTTCAATTTTTTCAATTAAACATGAATTACATCTTTTGTAAAGTTTTTTTGGGGGTGCAGGCTGAACCTATGAGTTTCCAGTTGACTATGGGGTTTAATCCCTCTTCTTCTTATCTCCCTAAGTCTTCGGTAAAGGGATATTTGGAATCTTAGATTGTGGTTAAAAAAAAGCAGTGTTTGTGAGTGTAGTAACTTTGTTTAAATTTACCTGCTGAAATATTCAATGCGAATTTTATTATTTTTCCTATTTGTCAGGGAGATTTCGGCTTGGTAGATTACCTGGGTAGATATACAGTTACATTCCACCAGACAGTTGTTAACAAGACCTACAATTGCAGGTATTTAAAATATCTGTTTTAGTCTATTTACATTATTCGGACTATTGTCCTCATCTTTGTTGCCATTTATACGCTCCGGTCTTCTTCAGGTGCTATGAATTTTGAACCGAACCTTTTCATTAGAATGATATACCCCAGTGATTGTAATAAAGGGTTCGGTTCAAAATTCATAGCACCTGAAAAAGACGGGAGTTTACAACGTCGTACAAATGGCAACAATAACGAGGACAATAGTCCGAATAATGTAAACAGTGTAAATACTACTTCATTACAGAAATATAGACAAATACCGACTGATCGGTACGGACCCGATACACCAAAAATATGGAAACAAATGGAAATGTCCTACCTGAAGTTGGCACGAATATCAAACCACCTGACATCCCTACACCAATGCAGGGAACTTCAATTCATCCCTGCTGACTTGACACCAACATTTGCTGTCAATTCAAGGAGAGCCCGTTGTGTCGCAAAATAAGCAGGACACGCCCTGGTTCGAGAACGTATCCAGTACAACCGATGGATGAAACAAAAATTACATTCTGATATCACCCAGAGGCTCGAAGCATTCCTCAGCAGGATCACTGATAAAAAAGACCGAAATAGGATCTGGCACAAACTGGACAAATCCTTCAGGCAAGAACTCAATGCAGTCAAGGTTCGCTAAGTACGGAAACTAAATAGATTAAAAGTTCTGATGGGGACACATGAGGTCCATTATCCACCTGAAAAGACAGTTGTCAACTTCAGTTGGGTGCCTCTGAAGAGTCAGGGCTGAACAAGGGTCTCAACATGGCAACAACCATCAGGCGGATATCATTACGCGTATCGAGGAAATAGCCTTGAACATCCCCCAGGCTCAGGAAGATGAGCTAAAATTGAAAGTGGGACAGACATTGGAGAAAACTAAACCACCCAAACCAAAAATCACGAAAGAGGAAGGTCTGGCAATCAGGACCCTACAGAGGAATGAGAACATCATCATACTACTAGCTGATAAAGACAATGCAACTGTACTGATGGACAAAACTGAATACACCAAGAAACTGGAAGACCTCATTAGAAGTGGTAGCTATAGCAAAATAAAAAAAAAAGAGACCACGTTGAAAACAGAACGACAGCTATCGCAGATCCTAATCAAGTAGAAGAATCCATTCAAGTCTAGGACATACAGGCAGTATGTAACATACGTTACAGCAATCTGCCTCTCATGTATGGTCTACTTAAGATTCATAAAGACGGTATTCCATTCAAGTCGATCATTAGTATCCTTGGCTCGGTGTCGCTTTCTTGTAGCTATAATTGACTCACGGATAGGAAAGTCACCTTCATATGTTTGAGACTTCACCCACTTCGTAGAAATTATCAAAGATGTCCCATCCAATGCAACCAGATGGTGAGTTTTGATGTGGTGAGTCTATTCACCAAGGTACCCACGGTGGAGGCATTATCGGTAGTCATGAACAGACTGGCCTCGGACTCATCCCTAGGAGAACGTACCAGTATTCCACTAGATAACACAACACATTACGGACTGGGATCAGACATATATCGACAGGAAGAAGACTTAGCAATGGGCTCGCCATTATCACCATCACTGGCTAACATACTTTAAAGAGGTGGTATTAGAATTCACAGCTCTAAAGCCAACTCTATGGCTGAGATACGTTGATGACACCTTCATACTCTGGTCACACCAGAAAGAGATCCAGACGCTACTGAACCACGTGAACTCAATAAGATCATCCATACAGTTCACTAAGGAAAAAGAGATGTGCTAATAACTCGAACAAAGGTAAGATTCAAGACATCCGTATACCGCAAGCAAATATTCACCGGACAATACCTCAACTTCAACTCTCACCACCCATACTATGTAAATAAAGGGATCGTCCGCTGCCTGCAACATTGAGCAAAAGTTATAAGCGGTGACCCAGAGACATACGAATAGGAAATGGTCAGCATATGCAGTAACCTACAGCGAAACAATTATCCGGGGTACCTGACAACAACTCCAACATACATGGAAGGGAGGGTGGATGAGGATACCAACTCTCAGAAAAAAAAATCGGTCTGTCTACCCTATGTGAAGGGGTTATTGGAGAAAATACAAAGGACCTGTGGTCCATATAACAAGACGATCTTCAGAAGTGGTTCTGCACTTCGGAGGTACCTCTCCCGAATAAGACCCCTAACAGAGGAGGACATGACTGTTTACGCCACTCCATGTAGCTGTGAAAAGAAATATAAAGAAGAAGCAAGCCACACCCTTAAGATGAAGCTACAAGATCATCGCAAGACCGTAACACGAAGGTAAATAGAAAGAACAGGCGTACCTGACTAGATATGGAGGGAGAAACAAAAATCACCGCCCCATATGGAATGAAGTTGAAATAAAAGATAAAGAATGCCACTGAAAACTACGTAAACTTAATTCACATATGCTAGGCTACAAAAATCAACCAAGCATAGAGATGAATACAATATGCGAACCAGTATTACGGAGTGCCAGAGAAAATCATTAGCATCAAATTGCAATATGAACTCTGATAAAAATGGTTTATAAGTCCCAGAAATTCAGTTGTTCTTGTCTTTAAGGACACATGGCCCAGTGGATATAGACGTTGGTTAATTTTTGTGACTTGACCCAAAGAGTTGTGACCTCAATACAAAGCTACAGAAGTGGTGAACTAGTAACTTAGAGGTTTAGAGTGAGATAACTCATGACCACTAAAAGAGGCTTCACACAAGGAATGAGAATGATATAACCCAGTGATCCTAATAAATAGTTTGGTTTGAAATTCCTAGCACCTGAAGAAGGCCGGCGCGTATAACAGCCGAAACTTTGTACAAATGCCAATAAAGATGAGAACAATAGTCCGAATAATGTAAATAGTGTAAATAATACCACATCACAGAAATATAGACAAATATCGCTTTTAGTGTTGGTATTATTTATTTAAAATTATTGATTGAAAATTTTTTGGCAAAGCCGAATATTGTGTCATGTTATCTGTTATTTCTGTTTTTCCTTTCCCCTTTTTTCCTTTTCTTTTTCATTTTCCATTTTATGTACCTGTCCCTTTTTTTTCCACTCTTCTTGGCTAGCAGTTGTCACGTGCTTGTCCGGCGTGCGTTTTTTTAATTTTGTTTCGCCCATATTTTTCATTCTTTTTTCCTTGATTCTCCTCGTCTCCCCTTTAAATTTTCCCCTGTCTCCCCCACTTTCCTTTTTCGCCACCGTTTCCGTTTCCGTTTCCCCCACTTTCGTTCCTGTGACACGCTTAATTTTAACTTCTTTATGCATATGTAATCTTTAAATCTCCTCTTCATTAATCGAATTTGAATCCATTTCGCCATCCCTTTGTTTTCCCTCCCCATTCTTTCCTAGCCGCCGTAACAACGTCTAAATGCCTTCCTTTTAACATAATCTACACTCTATTTTAACTGCACTGTTCTTTCGTATTTCTTTCCTTTTTCTTTTTTTTTAAGTGAACTTCCAATGTATGAAGTTTTATGAGTGAACTTCCGGTATATGAATTTCTTCTTGAGCTTTCCATAATACAAATTTGGTCGCTGACGAAGCGAGTATTCCTCACGGAAATGATCATACGACACACATATGTGATATTTGAAGTTTTGTTTGAATATATATATATATATATATATATATATATATATATGTATATATATATATATATATATATATATATATATAAACAGTTATATTTGCGTTCTGCTTTCTAATATCTCATCTTGTTATTATTTACTTCTGCTCAATGCTCAGATGGTCGACAGTTCGAACAAGACCTGGACAACAAAAAGAGAAGATTCTACATCAATAGATTAAACAGAGTTCAGTTCAAAATGCACTAATGCTTATTTGAAGCGACAGGCATCTTACAAAGGAAAGAAAGTACAGCGATTGACACGTTGTAATAATAGCAGCAAATATGAAGATATTATATATATATATATATATAATGTACATTATGGTAAATCTTCACTCTCAGACAGAAAGATATTCCATAATCTGTCTACTTTAAATACATCACGCAATAAAAGTTGCTGTGTGTGCTGGTATCATCGGAATAAAGTAACATTTATCCTTTAAGTAAATAAATCTCTTCTGCATTACATTGCGAGGATGTTTCAAGAGAGCTCTCATCACTTATGCCCATCCGTAGAATACTCTTTAAACTAAAAGTAACACGATAGTTTGACACGTAACTGGTAGACCAGGGCATTGACAGACTGGAACTTAATGCCAGTAAGCAGTAGACCAGGCTTTTCTACTGATCTGGTTATAGGTAAATACATTTTCCAGACTTCGAACGAGCACAGCTACATTGACTAGATTATTGAGATCGCTTTCATTCTCCAGTTAGTTAAGTCGACCAATTCTAATCGACCAGACACAACAGAGATAGAAATGGTTGATAAATAAAAGAAATGTCATTTGATTATTATGAAATCTTATCGACATGACAGACATTACGCCGACAACAGTCAGTCGTAAACGGGTGGGATCATCGATTATCTTTCATAAAGTTTATTGAACAAATTTATGAAGTGTTGTATTTCTCGGTATTGAAGTCGCACCCTAATTTGTTATGCCAGATATTAGAATAACGTGTAAAATCACTTTCTGTATAAATTTACCCCCGTCTCAATAGGAAATCTGTCAAAGCTGACAAAGTAAACCTGGCTGCTGCCCTTCAAAATGACCTCTAAATCTGTGACTGAAGGGCGTAAGAAATAGCTTGTAAATTTTAATGCCTTCAAAACGAAGTTGCTCCTAATTAATCACCAAAGAGAAACTTACCTGCTTACCATCAGCCTGGATGACGCTAGTCTCCTAGAGAGCAACACACACGGCCTCTTTGGCCTCACACTCTCAACTGATTTCAAATGTAATGACTACATTGAATCAATAGGTGTATCTACTGCTAGGTAGGTTGGGTCACTGTGTCAGACCAAGATGTTTTTCTCGTCAGAATCTATTTTGCACACTTATAAACTTACCATTCGTCCGTGTATTGAATACTGTTACCATATCTGGTCGGTTGCTCCTGTTATTATTCTTGAGGTGCTCGACAAAATCTAATGTAGGATATATAATCGATCCTGACTTGGCAGCCCGTTTTCACTCACTTTCTCTCCGACGTGATGTGGCTTCCTTCTGTCTTTTCTACAAATATTTTCAGGGCAACCGCTCTGACAACTTTTGTCCCTGGTTCTTCATATTTACGCGTGTTACTAGGTTGGCATTATGATCTCACCCTTTTAAGTCGAAATAGTAAAATCTAACTCTCTCTTCTACTATAACAGTTTTTTTTCTCGCACTTCCCATTTATGGAACTTTATTCTGTTTCCTTGCTTCCCTGATAGCTACAATCTCGAAAAGCTTAAATGCAATGTCAATAGCTATCTTCTAGGTCGTTGATTCTCATCCATCTCTTATCTTTTCTTCGACATCGTTTGTACCTGTTTTTTTCTCTTACTGTAAATACCTACACACGAGTGGCGGTCTACTTTGCTTGAGGTTAATGATTATAAAAAAGAAATTATCCCAGAAATACCTGGAAATAGCTGCACACCAGTGGCAGTCCAACTTTGCTTGGGCTTGAATGATTATAAAAAAATATTCCAGAAATTGAAACGGAAACATTTTCTATTTGTTAATCCTGTTTCTTTTATTGAGCTCAAATCCGGATTAATCAGTAAAGATAATGTTAAACTAATTGGAGAAGTTAACTTCAAATTAAAATCTACTTTTGTCTGAGAGCCTAAAATACTATAAATGCTGCAAAATTCCTGATTTTTTATCTTCTAAAAACTATCTCAATAGTTGGCTATTGTGACATGTGGGGAATTCCATACTTTGCTCAATTCAGTAGCAGCAGAAACAGAAATAAAATGTAGGGTACAACCGCAGATCCCAGAGGTCATAAAAACACTGACCAAGCTCTATTCGGGGTCTTTCGACTTTCTTTTACATGACCAGCTTTCTCATCCCATTTGCAATTTCATTGGCTCACTCTTTGCCACTTTTTTATTTTCAGCGGGCTCTACATTCAAGCCCAACTCGAATGACTACACACAGACCTTTCTACAGAAGACAGTACCAGTCAGGTATCTTGACTTAGTTTTGTCGTTCTCCCGATGGGAACTGGTGAAGAAATCACCCTTCACGACATACATCAAAGGAAAACTACACGCAACCCTTGCTGCAAAAATCAAGGCCTGTCCTAGCAGATTCACAAACACATCCCTCATTCCTCCCGTGGGAACCGGAAAAGAAATCACTCTTCGAGACTCATACTACACACAAGCACTCCCCCCACCCACGCAAGAGGAGTTATTTCGAAGTTGTGGATTGTGTGTTCATTCCATTCCCACTCACACGCAACCGGGAAAATCCCAATATTCTTGAAACATGCATTTTTATATCTAACATTCAAAATGTTATATTATTATTTTATCTTTAAACTTTTATTTTCTTTATTACCTTCAAACTGTTTTGTTCTGTTTTTTATATTCAAATTTGTTTTTCTTGTTTTTTATATTTTTCTTGTTTTATTTTGTTTTTTATATTTAAGCTGTTTTATTCCTTTTTATATTTAAAATGTTTTATTCTGTTTTTATATTTAAACTATTTCTTCTTGTTTTTACAAATAAACAAAAACATTCTTGGTTTTATCTTTACAGTTGTATTTTTTTTTTTTGCACACACATTGTTTACTTTGTCGAAATCACATTGTCTCAGATAACTTTCTTCTTATTAAATAATTTTTTATTTGACCTCTTTGAACAAAAATTGCTTTAAATTTACTTTAAGAAAATAAAAGAGGACTTTTTCCAGTTCCACAAGGAAATTGACAATAAAACAAATATTAAAACATGCAAAACTGGGGCTTATGCGGCACTCTGTGGGGATCGAACTCGCTACTTTGTTGTAATTATGAGCACGACTAACTGGTACTTAATATTATAATCAAATATTATATTGCAACTATTATGCCGGTGTTATAGATAGGAGGGTAAACACTGAAGATTCTAGCAGTACTATTGAAGGTGAAAATGAAAAGCTGAATAATCGATTAAAATGTCCGTTCCAATTCATAATATATCAATAAAGTGGAGATATTTTATATTTTGCGTGCAAAATTGTTCATTCAAATGAAAACTGATTTTAAGTGATTCAATTTGAATTTGTCAGAAATGAGCCCACGAAACTTTTGCATATCCCTGATATACATTACCGGATTTGCCAGTATAAAATACACACCCTCAGATGTTTGCAGGAATATGCGGTAGCAATGCCCCACAAAACAAACGATCAGTTAGAATTAACGAAAGAAAAGCAATCTTCATGAGAATGAAGGGTTTTTTTTATTGTGAATTCCCTCCTAATTCACCAAAAATAAAAAGAATTTCTATTTACTGAAATTCTCCTTGAACGTGGCCCTGTAGATAGGTTGACTCAAATGTGAGTGACTTTGGTGCGCTATTTCTAAGTGTGTGTATGGGGGGGGGGGGGTCTAGGTTCGTGCTCACACAATAAACAAGCCAAAAAAAAAGAGGTTTTAGCTCTAAAAAAATTCCTTATAACTCCCTGTTTTCATTCTGAGGTTTGGAATTGTTGCGAGGAACGCTAAACAAAGTTTGACTTAAAATTGATAATTTGAAGAGTCCTAAAAAACTAAAGAATAATTTAATCTAAGATTTAAAATTTATAATTTAAAAAGAGTGAAAAAATTTAATAAAAAAGATCAAACTTTGATTTAAAATTTTTATAATTTCGAATGTGTTCCAAATAGTTAATACAAAAAAATACAAACTTAGATTTAAAATTTATTATTTCAAAATTGTGCAAACATTTATTTAAAAATAACAAAATTTTATTTATAATTTATAGTTTTCTCGTAATATAAATGCCGAAATCTTGATAACAAAGAAAAAAAAAAGAAAATTTGGGTGAATTATCAGAAAATATACGAATTAAGTTTATTCTCAGCCTTATTAACTCATTAATGTCCACCGTATAATAAGGTATAAATTGTATGAATAAAGATAAAAAATTTGGTATTATTTACAGGTTTCTACCTATATGAATACCTTCGAAAAAATGGTATGGTGAACGTTAGTGGATTAACGACTTAACGTTAATCCAACTCCAAAATATGAAAAAAAGTCATCTCCTCCCATGCTATACAGTTTTAACCGCAAATTTAAAAATCAGTATTTCGGGAAAAGTCGGAAACACACGGAAATCTCCTAATAGGGAAGAAATAACGACATCTATCCAGGTCATGTGATGGCAAAGAGCTAAAATATTTTCCTGACGCCAATTCTTTTCCGACAATCATTCTTTGATTTTAGACCATGGAAGCCGATTTTCGAATAAAAATCGATTCGGAAAAGAAGAGCAAATGTCAAAGACATGTTTATCTATTTGGATCCAATTCTCTGCCGGCGAACTGTCTGTCTTCAAGTGAATAAAATATCGACAAAATTCTATAGCATTCCTGCTGCACTGATAAAGAAGATAGCAATCGTAATATATTTCGATTATTTTCTGCAGGATTTTAATTTGATGCCGACAAATAGCCGTCTGTAATAAATAATTTTATAGGTCTAAAATTTAATTTAAAATGTTTATGACACAAACCATTTATATCTTGTTTTGCTCATATATCATATCCGATCTTCTTTTGTGCACCCTGTCCATTCAGGTCATAGGCAATCATGGCCTTCCACATCTTCCTTTCTTTTGCTTAGTTCCTTTGTTATTTTCCCCAAACCCTGTTTTACTATTCACTTACTTGAGCTAACCAAGTATGTTACACTCTGTCTCTCTTTCCCCACAACTATCTTGTGAAAATCAGATTTTCTAAACCCTCCTTACATGCCCCAGAAATTTCAATTGCTTCCTCCTGATATTAAATATAAGTTTTCTTTTTGTTTCCATTTTTTTTCAGAACTTCGTCGCTGCTCGCATGTTTGGTCCTTGGTATCCTCAGTATTCTTCTGTAGAATCACGTTTCTGTTGTTTCAAGTCTCTTCATCTTTGAAAATATTGTCCAGCATTCACTGCCACACAGTGAGACAGATATCACGGGATAATGAAGAAACTATACTGGTAGTAAACCGTCCGCATACAGACAGAAAATGAGTTCAGCAGATATACAAAAACAGAAGGGGCCTAAGACATGGATGCATCTTCTCACCGGATCTATTCAACCTATGCAGCAAGGCAATTCTGGGAGAAGTAAAAGTCCTACCAGGATTCTTTATAACACTATAAGCTATGCAGATATCACATTGTTGATACGGAAAAGAAATTACAAAATCTCCTATGGAACACAACGAAGGAAAGCGAGAAGAAAGGACTAAGTGTAAACTACAAAAAGACAGAATACATGGTTATCAGCAAAAAGATAAAACCAGAATGCAAATTACAAATCGCCGATACTAAAATCAAATACATTCAAGTATCTGGGAAGCGTTCTTAGGACGGTAAGTGCCACACAAAGATACGAAAACGTATTGGGATGGACAAACATGCATTCTAAATGCTAAAGAGAGTATTAACAGACAGAAAAAGTTCGTTAGAAACAGAGAAAAGAATATTAAACTGTTCCGAGATTGTATCCGTTCAGATTCCTATAGATAAAGTGAGGTTTAAAGTTATTATATTGAAAATGCCTCTTTCGATATTCGTCTATTGGGGTGAACTACCTTGGTCCTCCAAAGCTTTAGTTATCCGTGATATTCTCCTAACTTAACACGAGAAAATTAAAATAAATTAATTAAAATAAAACAAATAATTAATTCTTTAAAATAGTTATAACTGAAAATAATCTATATACAACACTGAAAATATTTATATACAACACCGCAATATATATATATATATATATATATATATATATATATATATATATTGTGGTGTTACATTCAGTAATGAATTTGGACATTCTCGGCTACTGGCGTGTGTTTACATTGTATATAACACGCAACTTCAATGCGTCTAAGACCAAGCTGTTGTCTGTCAACCATCACAGGCAACCTATCCTGCCTCTCATAAGCATGGACCAAGCGAGTCTCCCGGAGAGCAACACACTACGCCTCCTCGGCCTTACCCTCTCTTCAGACCTCAAATGGAAGCACTATGTTGAATCCATAGCTAAATCTACTGCTAAGAAGCTTGGGTCACTATGTCGATCCAGGATGTTTTTTCCGCCTGAATCCATCCTGCATATATACAAGTCAACCATCCGTCCGTGCATAAAGTACTGCTGCCATTTATGGTCAGGCGCCCCAGCCGTTCTCCTCAGTGTTCTCGACAGGCTCCAAAGGAGAGTCTGTAATGTGATAGGTACTGATCTGGAGGCTCGACTGCAGCCACTTCCTCACCGTCGAAATGTGGCCTCCCTTTGTCTGTTCTATAAATACTTTCATGGCTTCTGCTCGGACGAACTTAAGTCACCTCAACAGGTGTTTACTCGTGCAACCAGACTGGCAACTGGGTCCCACCCATTCACAGTCAGGTTAGCCAAATGCAGACGACAATTCTACTCCTGCAGCTTCTTCTCTCGCACTTCCCGCCTGTGGAACTCGCTCCCATATTCTTGCTTTCCTGACGGCTACAACCTCCAGAAATTTAAATGCAAAGTCAATACTCATCTACTAACCACTGGACTTTAGCTCTCTCCCCACCCCCTTATAACCTTCCCTTCTCTCTACCTATGTATCTGTCATCGCACCTGCATTCTCAGCTTTCTATTGCTCCTTTCTAACTAGTTTGTACTCCTCACTATTTTCTAATTAATCTTTTTTACAGTTATGTAGCCCCCCGCTCATCAGTGGCATTTCTGCCTTGCTCGGGGTGAAATGATTAAAAAAAAAAGTCCGCCTTCCTCTACTGAGTGCCCATAGCTCAGAGGTAGAATCGCCGACTGATGTTAATTTGGTCTAGAAGCAATCGGATGTCTAACCGTCCTGATGTGCTGTGATACAGCGAGACAGGACTGTCTGCAGAGGACTATTTACGCTCTCACACCCTGATGTATTACTATAGAGGAATGGTAAACTTAAAACAAAACAGTAGCTGCTCACGCATCGTTCATTTAGTAATGAATTTGAACACTCA
Organism: Ascarosepion bandense; assembly: GCA_037127315.1. Taxonomy (NCBI): domain Eukaryota; kingdom Metazoa; phylum Mollusca; class Cephalopoda; order Sepiida; family Sepiidae; genus Ascarosepion; species Ascarosepion bandense. The sequence goes on along the minus strand of JBBBDQ010001652.1, from coordinate 1,990,872 downwards.
CGACTACTAGCGTGTGTTTACATTGTATATAACACGCTAAAGCTGTCTTCTACTATAGCTCAGAGGTAAAATTGCCGAGTGATATCAATTCGGTCGACTTTCAATCCTGACTAGAAGTAATCGAATGTCTAACCGGACTGATGAGCTGTGATACAGCGAAACAGATCTATCTGAGGATGACTATATATATATATATATGTATATATATTGCAGCATATACATATATATATATACATACTGTAATGTTAGCTCTATCATTGATATTGAGCTCATTCAAATAAGTACCGCGCATATATAATATAATACATAAAAAATTGCTTATATATATATATATATATATATATATATATATACACACACAGTCACCCGCAGACAGATCTGTTTCGCTGTATCACAGCTCATCAGTACTGTTGGAGATCCGAATGCTTTTTACCCAGGATTGAAACCCGACCGCATTGGCGTCAGTCGGCGATTCTACCTATGAGCTATGGGCGCTCAATAGAAAGCCGCAAACGTTTTAGCGTGTATATCATCATTATATACGCCCAATATATATATATATATATATATATATATATATATATATATATGTGTGTGTGTGTGTGTGAGCGTAAAGACGGAGAGAATAATCCAAATGATTTTATTCAAATAATATAAGATATTAATTAGATAAAAATAGAGAGCCCGATAGATATTATCCAGAGGATTATAAAATACTGGAAGAAAAAAACTCAACTCAGTTATAAATCGAGATTTATTTCGACGATGTATTGTGAATTTACATCATCACATTCAGGAAAAAAAATTATAAATTCACTCAGAATATTAAAAAAAAAACTCTTTTAACAGAGGAAGTGAAGTTTGTATTTTTTATACCAGAAATAAATCGAGAACAGATACATCGGCTCACACAATAGCACACTACAGACAAACGCATACATATACACACACATACACCAGGACGAATCTTATGCAAATTATACATACACAAAAGATTTTTGAATTGGACAGCCACAAAAAAGGGGACACAGGCATGAATAATTATAATCACATAACTATATAAAAAAGTAAAGAATATATACTTACGCAAAATAAGATAGGAATAGACATTTAAGTAAACGGACATAAACGGCTAAAAAGACAAAACAAGGTGTGGGGAAGAGAGAGAAAAGGAAGGAAGGAAGGAAGGAATTGATAAGAAAAAGAGAGATGAAAAAATACGCTATAGTCCCAAGTAAAATTACACAAAAATATCTCAAAAATAAAAACTGTCTTTACAGAGATCCTTTCAGAAGATTCTCTTTAAACTTTTCACTTTCTTTGAAAATCTCTTCAAATTTAGTTTAAAAATCTTCCTGACTCATTTCTAAAAAAAACCTTTAAAAAGACATTTTTCACAACAAAAATATCATACAAAAATTACTAATGCATAAAGAAACATATAAATACGGGGGAGCTAATGTTGTAAAAATTTTACTTGGGTCTGTAATGTTTTACTGTAAAAACATTACAGACCCAAGTACTCAACATTACAAAAATAAATTCAATTTACAGCCGATTTAAATATAGAGAAAAAAGAGAAAGAGAAAAAAATTATATAAATAAATAAATAAAAATATAGAGAAAAAGTATATAAAATAAATAATATATTCAGACTGTTTACATTATTCGGACTAGTATCCTCATCTTTACTGCCATGCTTACGACATTTCGGCCGTAGTACGCTCCGACATTCTTTAGTTGATAGAAATTTCGAACTGAACCCTTTATAAGGATCACTGAGGTATATCATTCTCATTCCATGTGCGATGCTACTTCTAGTAGGCATGAGTTATCTTTCTTTAACTTAACTTTTGTAAGATATTTGTTCACCATTGCTGTAGCCTTGCATTGAACCCACAACGCTTTGGGTCAAATTAGTGAAACTAGCCAACGTCTATATCCATTGGGCCAGTGTCCTCAAGGACAGCCTTGATAAAGGCTAAAAGTATAACCGAAAGCATCCGGAAAAAACAAATCATTTGGACAATTCCTATATAATTTTGGTTCTGAAAAGAAAAATATCATAAGAACATATGAAAAAATGTTATAAAAAACTTAATGATAATACTCTGCCAGTCATTTTCAATGAAACATGCATATATATATATATATATATATATATATATATATATATATATATATATATATATATATAAAGAGGTAAAAATATATAACCTTTATATCACAAGAACAATACTGGGGAAAAATGTATGACAATTGGAAAAAAATTTTGCCTGATACATGTCGTCCTTTAGGACATCAGTCAGTTAAGTGTAATACGTAATATACGCTTTTGGCGATCATGTCTCGAAGAGACATGAATGACTGGGCAGAAGATTATCCCGCAGTAGGTTGCCATTGCTTTCTGCGGTAGACTAGTTGCCAGCCAAGGCTATAGAGCCCAATCTGTTCTACTATTTAACACATAACTGGAAGGGAAGAGACGGATTAATACCATTCTCAAGGGTATTTGTGCGTAAGCGAATGCAAGGAATTCAACTGGAATTCGAACTCGGCACCTCGATTTGTCGTTCCGAGTCGATATCCACTGCACCACAACGCACATCCTAGAACATCGTGGGATCAAATTTGTTTTGTTGGTTAGACTACACATGCGCACGAACGAGTGATGATAGAAATTAAAAAAAAAAACGCATCGCACGAAAACTTTTTCGACTTTACGCATCGTTCATTCAGTAATGAATTTGAACACTCTCAGCTACTGGCGTATGTTTACATTGCATATAACATGCTAAAAGACTACCCATAGCTCAGAGGCCGAATCGTTGTCTGATGTCAATTTGGTCGTGTTTCAATCCTGGCTAAAAGCACTCGGATGTCTAACCGTACTGATGATCTGTGATACAGCGAAACAGATCTGTCCGCGGATGACTACTATATATATATAGTTATTTCTAAACATGTACTGTTAAATATAAGAGACAATGAATGTCTATTATGTTTAATCATGAACTGTTCTAAACATCGCATTCTGGCTTTAATTTCAGGTGAAAATGAACACAAAAATGTTTAGGACAGCGCATTAAACGCAACAGACATTTATTGTCTCTTATATTTAACAGTACATGTTTAGAAAATTATTTGCTGCCTCGATACACTATATATATATGGTTAAATAAAAAGACAAGAGAAAAACTGTATTTCACTCGCCTATGCGTTTCGTCCTGTTGACTTCATAAAGGCAAAAAGACGAAATGAGCTTTATTCCAAATTACGTATCTATAAACAAACAGTTTTGGCAACTATAAAAAACACTCACAAATCATTCAAAAAGATTAACAGTAAATTTATAGTTTTAGAATTCCTTCTCTTGTAGTGCAATATCGCGAGATGTTAAAATGAGGGAAATTTAACCGTTTTCTTTGGACTTTTTATTAGCTATGTTAGTCTGTGTATCGTTTACATATAATTGCCAATACTGTTTATAGGTAAGTAATTTGGAATGCAAAGAATTTAACTGGAATTCGAACTCGGCTTCCCAATTTTTCGTTCCGAGTCGATATCTACTGCACCTCAAAGTACATCAAGAAAGTGACAAAAATACCATAAACGAAAGTTCATTGGAAAAATTACCATGAAAGTATTTATAGAAAACTTTCACTCAAAATTTATTGAATTTAAAGATAGGACTAGATGTTTGGCTAGGTCTCATCATTTTGCAGTTGAAATGGCTAAAAGTAATTGTCAGTTCTATGATAATAGTTTCATCTCTCACAATACCATTTAATACCAGTCCAATTTGATCTTCAAAAATTTAAATGCGATATGAATTCTTATCTTCTGTCTTCTTGACCGATCTGGTGCCAGTCGGAGTCACTAACCCCTAAGCCACAGGCACATGGCATCATAGAAGTGAAATTTTAGCCGTTATATATGTGGTGTATACCGAAAGAACTAAATTCACTGCTGAAGAGTTATATATATATATATATATATATATATATATATTATATAATAGACATTCATTGTCACTTATATTTAACAGTATATGTTTAGAAAATTATTTGCTGCCTCGATACACTAAATTTAAGTTACATGATGCCGCAGCATTAAATGATCCTACGTTTAGAACGGCTCATGATTAAACATAAGAGACATTCATTGTCTTTTTTTTTTTTTTTTAATCATATCGCCCTGAGCAAGGCGGTAACCCCACTGATGTGCAGGGGGCTACGTAAGAGTGAAAAGATTGGAAAAGAGAAAGCCGGAAACAACATCCTGAACAGGGAACAAGGGATGAGCCTCTACACCTGCACAATAGACGTGGGTGGAGTGTGAACCGGGCGATAGTTTAATCTATCTACTCCAATTGAGAAAAAGAAATGAAAAAAAAAAAAGAAAAGTGAAAAGATTGAAAAAGAGAAAGCCGGAAACCACATCCTGAACAGGGAACAAGGGATGAGCCTCTACACCTGTACAATAGACGAGGGTGGAGTGTGAACCGGGCGACATTGTCTCTTATATTTAAGAGTATATGTTTAGAAAATTCTTTGCTGCCTCGATACACTATATATATATATATATATATATATATATATATATAACTCTTCAGCAATGAATTTAGTTCTTTCGGTGACTGGCGTGTGTGTATATCTCTATATATAACTCTTCAGCAATGAATTGATTTATATATATATATATATAAGTAGCAAATTATTGCAATTTTTTTGTTTATATGCTTTGAGTTATTTAATGAATCGCATTCATTTTGATTGAGGAGTGTCTTTAAAGGCTCTACACAAGAAAACATATCGAAGGCGTTTTTTTTTTGTTTTTTTCCTTATTTCGATTTGATTTTTGTCAAATTCTGAAAACATGGAAAAAAGAAAAGAAATACTACCAAACGACGTTGATATTTTCAATTTAATTGTCATAACAAATAGAATTAAAAACATTATTGTTACGCTATATAAGGAATTCCGAAGCTCAAGAGAAATTTCTTTTCGACTCATATATTTATCTATCTGGTTCAGTATTTCAATTTTTCATTTTCTGTCTATCTATTCATTTATTATTGTTATTTTCTGCCTATCTTTCTATCTTCATATATCTTTATTTCTTTCACAGTTCTTCTGTTTTATTCATTGTTTTCGTAATCTTTCAACCAATTAAATTAAGATCATATAAGAAAAGAGCATTTCTTCCTTATGGGATGGGATTGCAGTAATTGTGCTAGAAACACTGGAAGAAACGGAAGGTAGTTAAGAAATCGATATATATGGTATTCTCAGCAAATCTCAATAATAGACGAGGTGGAATATAAGGGAAGGCAACATCCTCGGAAGAAACAAACGTGATCTCCTACAAGTAATAGTGACTGACAGATGAATTCTGAAGAATGATTACGAAGCCTCCGAGGCATACTGGGTCATTATGAGGTTTCGTGAAGCCTCCAAGGCATTCTGGGATACTAAGAGGTAGGGTGACGTCTCTAACACGTACCGGGTTGCTACAATGTTTGTCTAAGTCTCCAACGTATAATGGGATAGTAAAAGATTTGGTGAAACTGCCAAAGTATTCTGGGTTACCGTATGGTTTGGTGAAGCAACTAAGGCTTTCCGAGTGTCTATGAGGTTTGGTGAAACAGACGTGGCTTTTTGTGTTTCTACAAGGTTTGAAAAATCCTTCGAGGTATTCTTGGTAACTACGATGTATAGTGTTGTCATATCTGACCAGGGGCCTCGGCTGTTCGTCTCAGTGTTCTCGGCAGGCTCCAAAGAAGAATCTGTAATATGATTGGTCACATTTTGGCAGCTCGATTCCAGCCACTTTCTCACCGGCGAGATGTGGCTTCCCTCTGTCTATTCTACAAATATTTTCATGGCTTCTACTCTGACGAACTTAGGTCATTGGTGCCTCCCCCACAAGAATTAATCGCGCAACCAGACTGGCAACAAGATCCCACCCTTTTACATTTAAATCAATCAAATGCAGGCGACAATTCTACTCCATCAGCTTCTTTTTTCGCACGTCTCACCTGTGGAACTCCCTTCCATATACTTGCTTTCTTGACAGCTACAACCACTAGGAGTTTAAATGCAATGTCAATTCCCATCTTTTATCCACTTGCCTTCAGTCCTTTCTACATCACCCAGTGTATTTTGTTCTTTTCCTTTCTCTCTACCTTCGTAACTGTCTTGACAACTGTTTTCCTATCCTTCTCTTGCTCTTTCTTTGTCACCCCCTGTAGCTGGTTCGTCTTTCTCTTCACTCTCCTCCTGCCTAAAACTTTAAATCTCTTATGTATCCCACTACGCATCAGTGGCGTTTCCGCCTTGCTTGGGGTGAAATGATTTAAAAAATAGAAAAAGTCTCCCAAGAATTCTGGATTACTACGATATTTGGTGAATATGCAAAAAAATATTCTCCAAGGCATCTGGGTTACTATCGTGTTTGGTGAATGCTCCAATTCGTTCTTGGTTACAAGTTTTCGTAAAAGCTTAAAAAAACTCTGAGTAACAACAGTGTTTGGTGAAGCCTCCAACAAATTCAGAGCTACCACAAGTCATTTTGGGTTACTAAAACGTTCGGTGTAACCGCTAAGGCATTCTTTTGTCGAGCCATCCATCATTGTTGGTTATTAAAGCTGTGGTAAAGCCTTCGAAACATTCTGGATAACTACGACATTTAATAAAGATAGCACTGTATTTTGTATTACTTCGATGTTTGTTGAAGCCTCCAAAGCATTTTGTGTTACTACCAGTTTTAGTGAAGTCTACAATGCAATCTATGTTACTAAGAGATTTGGTGACGCCTCCAAGAAATTATGTTTTACTACGTGCTTTTGTGAAGCCACCAAGTCATTCTGGATTACTAGAAGATTTGGTGAAGACTCTAAGACATTTTTGGTTACTAAGAGGTTTGGTGAAACCTCTAAAGCATTCTGGATTACTACTAAGTTGAGACCATTAATGCATTCTGGATCACAAGAATGTTTTGTGAATTCTACGCTTCTACATGTTTTGTTAAAGTCACAAATCTTTTCCGGGTTCTTGTTTCTCAATCAACTTTCATTTTCAAACATTTAAATACGATATGTTCTTATTTTTTTTTGTTCTTTTATTGCTTTCTCTCCTTAGTTAAGTTTTCTTCTCATATTATTATAAGTCCTATGCTAACAGTTTCTTCTCTCACTTGTGGAACTCTCTTACAGCTTCTTGCTTCCTAGTCAACATTGATCTTCAAAACTGTAAATATATTGCCTATCGTTATCTTCTGTCTTTTTCATTCCTGTTCTTTTAATGTTCTCTCTCCTTAATTAAGTTTTCTTCTCATATTATTATAAGTCCTATGCTAACAGTTTTTTTCTCTTGGTTGTGGAACTCTCTTCCGGCTTCTTGCTTCCCAGTCATTTTTGATCTTCAAAAATTTAAATGCAATGTCAATCGTTATCTTCTGTCTTCCTAATTCTTGTTCTTTTATTGTTCCTTAATTATATTTTCATCTTCTCATATTATTATAAGTCTTATGCTAATAATTTTCTCTTGCTTGTGGAACTCTGTCACTGCTTCTTGCTTCCAAGTCAAGTTTGAGTTTCAAAAACTTATGTACAATCTCGTTATCTTCTATTTTCTTAATTCTTGTTCTTTTATTTTTTCTTTCCTTAATACTCTCTTTTGTTCTATTCTCTGACACTCAGTAATCCGTCGTGTTTTAATAACTTTATTGTCTTGCTTAGAGTGAAAAGATTAAAAATAGATTGTTCAAGTACGACTGAGTCAAATAATATCCCGTTTTGTCTTGTTTTAGTTTTAATATCTCCCAGTTATTTACGAACAGAAATTTAAACCAAAAAATTGTAATTTGCTCAGTATGCAATATTTCTCATATTACCATGGCCTCCTGAAGCCGCAAATAATTTCCTTCTAAGTCTCTGAAAAATAAGTTCAGTTTTTAAGCATGTTTCGTTGTAAATGGCCCACAATAAAAGATTACTATTTAAATCACAATATTTAAAGCATCTTAATATTAGAGAAGTATTATATATCAAACAATTTTCTCTTACCATCAACCTTACATTATTTAATGGTGGAAATAGAATATTGAAAATTTCTTAAAAATAAAAAGATGCTTACTTGATTTCCAGTCGGGCGCGTCACGTGATCGCTTTTAAAGAACATTTCTTTTCGAAAACTCAAAATAAATTACGTTACAGTCAAAATATGAGGAAAAATAGCAACAACGGAAACTTAACACTCTTGAGAATGGCCAGTGAAGTGACTGAAAGCGTTTGTAAAATTAATAATTGGGAGCATTTTTACATTCCTTATCTTCATGAAAAAGGAAACATGTAAGAATAATGGGAAAATTAAATAGAAAAATTAATAAAATCTTCCTTCTTGGTTGTTTTCAACTCGACATGCTTAAAAGAAAGATTGCTACCCAAATATACTTTTTTCATTTGTGCACTATTTTTTTAACTGATGCTGGTCAATTTTGTCAAAGATGAAAGAAAGACTTGAAGCAACATATATGAAGTTCTACAGAAGGATGCTGAGGGTACAATGGAACGAACATGTGAGCAATGACGAAGATTTGGAGATAATCGAAACGAAAAAGAAACGTATCCTATTTACATTGTCCGGACGATTGTCCTCCTGCCATTATTACGTTTTGTACGTCCTGGCCTTCTTCAGGTGCTAATAATTTCGAACTGAACCTTTTCGTCCAAACAATGTAAATATTGTAATGACTACCCTGTCTCAAAAGTATAGACAAACACTGAAACGAAAAATTATACTTAATATCAGGAAGAAACAGCAGAAGTTTCAGGGACACCTAATAAGGAAAGGGTGGTTGGAGAATCTGATGTTCTTAGGACGGATAAGGTGAAGAAGAGACAGGGGAAAACAGCGCGTGACATCTTTGATGGGCTATAAGCAAATGGATAGCAGAGCAGGGTTTTGGAGAAATAACAAGATAAAAGGTTTTAAGAACTACAAGGGATAGCAAGATGTGGAGGGCCATGTCCGTCTACATCCTGAAGGGACATGACATATAAAAGAAGAAAGAATAAGAATAAACCATTGTCTTTTCTGTGTATACCTGTTCCGAATAACAAGCTTACGAGGGCTCAAGTAAGAGGAGAATGACCAAAGCCATAAAATACACCCGCTATCTCGCATATCACCCCACAGATTAGTGTTCCCAGGACTTTCATTGCCCATTTTTCTTTGTATTTGGTCATTGAAATTCAGTTACGTTGTGATTCATTTGCAAACCTTCTTTCTTTCAAACTCCCTATAATATTTGGAAACAGGAAATAATCAGTTGGAACAAGATCCGTTGAAATAATCTCCGCTCTCAGATAGTAAATTTATTGAAACATCTATCGTCTTACTAGACTTCGAAGCATGTGCATTATCATGTTAAAAAAGGAAATCTTAGCCCAGCTTCCTTCGTTGATTTTCTTTAAATACCTCCTTTCAAGTAAGAATTCTATTCGCATTAACTGCTTGCCATTTTGAAAAATAGCCAGTCGTTAAAAATCATCCCCGGAACTTTCCCTTCTGATATCTTCGGCCGTGGAAAACACAAAGTCTAGCAATGAAATAATGTCCATGGAGTTTCATGGTATAATTATGTTTTACCAACAGTGACAAGCCGTCCTAAATATATCACAAGATATCGCGAAAAGGCTGCAAAATCAATTTGGCTGTGTCCACTTGATATCGTTTTTGGTTGGCATTCAACTATCTTGGCACATACTTGGCTGACAAGTTCTGCATACCCAACTGCTCATTAATTATAAACGCATTCACACAATTTACATTGTTCAGACTGTTGTCTCCATATTTATTCACGACATTTCGACTGTTGTAAACTCTATCTTCAGGTGATTGAAATTTCGATTCGAATCATTTATTTCATCCACTGGGTAGATTGTTCTTGTTCTATATGCCATGCCTCTTTCGGATATCTCAGTATCAGTTATTAGTTTTTCTCCGTTTTTGTGCGCCTCTGTTGTAATCAGGTATTAAACTCACAATTAGTTGGGTGAAGTCACTGAATTTAACGAACACTTTTTTCCACTGGATCATGTGTCCTTGAATACATCAATGTCTGAATTTTGTTGACTTACAAAACTAATGATTTAGTAACCATTTTTACCAGAGGACACATACATGGAATTAGAAAGCGACAAATATCAGAGATGTGGTTCTATAGAGGGAGGTTTAAAATATCATGAACAGAGCATGTAACTAAGGATTTTAAGAGGTAAATGAAAATAAAAATGACACTTACATAGAATCAAAAGGAGACAAGCAGCATAAATTTGGGTCAACAGAAGCGTTCAGACACCATGGACAGAAAAATTGGGGAGAAAAATTAAAACAAATTTAAAAAATTTAAAACAAAAATTTTGGAAAAAAATTAAAACAAATAGGACAAATAGCTACTTAGAATCAGAAACGGAAAAGCATCAGAGATATTGTTCTATAGAAGAAGGTTTAGAATACCATCGGCGGTGCATGTGAACCTCGAGGAAGTTTTAGGGAATAGGGAAACAAATTGAAGACTTACATTTAGAAACTGAAAGAGTCAATTAAAATGTTTAAGATACATAAGGAGGAAAGAGCGCTTAGCGAATTTAACAAGGCGGCAGATATTCTAACGGATCATAAGGAAGCAGCATATAAGCTACCTAACGAGTTTGTGTAAATGGATGGTAACACAGAAAAATCCCTTTTTGAAGAAAAAAGTATATTACCAGCAAGAAATTTGATTATCGACAAAATCCATCTTTTCAAAAATACGTCAATGAAACCTAATCTATAGAGTGATTCTTACATTCAATACATATTCTATTTATATGAACCTATTATAAAAATCTTGTCGGCCTTGGGGTTGATAAGCCGTAAAACAAAATAAATCCAAACCCAAAACAAATTGTCTATATGTCGTCAGGAATAATATTAATAGATATCGAGAAGCTGGTATACGTATTTTTTTTCGAACTTTATTCTTCTAGCGAGGTCGTAAGATACTCCCTTCTTTTTTATTTTGTGTGGTTGCTTATATCTCTACCTGTCATCCAGTTTGTTCCTGCTAGTATATCCTAAATTCAGTTGAAAAAAACACCTGTTTACATGTTTAGGGTAGCCAATGACATCCATCGAGGACGCGATTTTCATCTAGTGGTTAGAAAGTCCTCTTTCAGGTCAACCCGCTGATGCATCCAGCTTCTCTTACGTGCTGGTTTGATACTGAGTGAAACGATATTTCGTTATCATCTTGAGTGAGCAAATAGCATACTAGGGTAATCGCGGACCATTTTCTTTTGGAACACAGATTAGATTCAGACCTTCTATTATTTTCTGGCAAGAATTATGTGAATATGTCAACAAAGATGAAAACAACAGTCCAAATAATGTAAATAATTACAATATGTCATCTCAGAAATATAGACATATTCTAAAGAAGGTCGGGGAGTACAATGGCCGAAACGTCGTGAACTTAAAAATAAAGATGACGCGAACAGTCTGAATAATGTAAATAATTATAATAATCATCTCAGAAATACAGACACTATATTTGACACTATTTGACTGTTCTTTCTGTTTCACACAGTGATACACGCTTGGACGATCATGTCTCAAAAGAGACATGAATGACTATGCAAAAGATTTTTCCATTTCTTTCGAGGTAGACTGGTTGCCAACAAAGGCTAGTGAATCTAATTTCTCCCGCTATTTAACTCATATCTGAAGGGTATTTCCAAGGGTATTTGCGAGTAAGTGAATGCAATGAATTTAACTAATAATTCGGACTCGGCTCTCTGACTAATCGTTCCGAACTGATATCCACATCGCACATCCATAGATATAGATATACATAATTATAGTGATCATAAATAAGCTTAGTTTTAGAACGAACTCTGTGGATTTATTTCCGGAACTGTTGTTGAATTGTGAGAAGTTCAAACATTAAACTCAGTCTTGTTTTGCCAACTAAAGCTGTCAGTTTTCGACTGATAATCCTCAAATTGTCAGGAATAAGGTCAAGCCATGTTTTTTTGTCGTTTATCTAAGAAAATAAAATAAAAATAATTAGTATTGAACATGCTGGGAATTTTTGGTTACAATTGGCAATTTTATGACATAATGACTGTTATTGCGTTCCATAATAACTGATGTTAGTGTAATAAAATAGGAAAAGAAAACCTTACTTAGCTTTATACGATTATTTAGTTGTCTATTATATGTGTTCTAGTTGCTCTTGTAAATGGGCAATTATACAAAAGGTTTAACTGTCGCCACGGACAGTTATGCAATGGAGAATTGTCAGTGTGCAATTAGACGAAGATAGCTTAACCCCGAACGGCTTATCACGCCGAAAACACCGATTCGTGTCTGCTTACTGTATCGATCACGCTTAAACTGGTGACCTCTTATGAATATTAAGCAACTTATTGTCTTGTGCTTAACTAAACAAAGCTTAGTGAATAAAAATCGACAATACTAATTGGTCAAATACTATTACTCTTTATATGTTCTTTATGGTGTGATGATAATTGATACGGAGCTTTTTTATCTTCACTTCATATTAATGCATTTGGGAAAGGCATGAAATCACTTTCCACCTGAACTGTGTCACAATCTTAGAAACATTCTTGTAACAGGCATGTCTGTAGAAAAGGAGCACTTGGTAAAACCACTTTCCCATGACTACCTGACTAGTGGTGAAATGTCGCTACATAAAATTAGTTCAACGAAAAAAGAAAGCGGAACATTATACGATATAGTAAACATTTTAGAAGATAAAGCGTTCGAACCCGTGACAAAGCAAAAGTAAGATCTTGTAGATACAATGACACCTGCGGTCACATGATTCCTAGCGTTGATTTATTCAACTCGTTTCACTGGTTAAATATTCAAATAACAACAAAAAAGTGTCATTGAGAATTTCTAGGTTCGATTTATCTCATGCCTCTACTCATCTCTTACACTTAACCTGTATGTTCCTAATATCTCCGTTATTCCTTCCAGTGCAACTAAGTTTAACTCATGCCTCTGCTTTTCTTTCAACCTTTGCCTGTATCTTCTCATTCTCTTCCTTATCCCTTCAAATACAACTAATATTCAATGCAATAAAAATTTCACCAATAACACTTTTATTTACTGCTAACTTCGACCCGTCTTAATGGAACAGCCTATATTGATGAAGAGGGAAGGAGGTTTGATCAAGGATCTCAAGGTAATGGGAAAAAAGACAAAGGTAGATAGGATGTTAACATGATAACTAATTTCTGCTAGAGCATCAAACGAGATCAACCTTTTCAAAAGCACCATAGAGTCTCCAAGAAGAAAATATTTATATCTTTGGATGGACAAAAATGAATGTATTTTTCATTCCTTTGTATCTTTGTCTTTATTAATTTAAAAAATGATAATACGTGTTTGCTTTAATTTAATTTTATGTAAGATTTTCTGAAAACTTTTTCTGAATTTGAAATTATTAAAAGGCATTCTTTAAGTTTTTGGGATTATTTTTTCTTTTATGATAGGTTATTCTAGCCTGAAAATGTTTAAGGTTGGTTTTACTTGACCCTGGCATATCACTGTTAAATTGGTATTTGGGATTATTAAAAGCAAAATAGAAATTATCTACACTGAGCAAAGGTGATGTGATGAAATTGATTTTTATATATTTAGGGTGGAAAAATAAGCGAGAAACATATGTCTATTGCCCAACAACATTTGGATAAAAGAATATGTCGACTGGTGTTATCCCTTTTCAATTTTCATTGGTATTCCATAATTTTATCTAAATATAATGCAAATTAGTTTCCTATGTGAAAAGACTAATAAAGCACGGACAAATATTTTCTACCGCATTCTTTATTTTATTTTATTTCTCCATAAAGAATATGAATGGATTTCAGTTCAATATTTCATTCATTTTCTTTTGATATTTAGCCAAATAACTCCTCACTCTTATCCATTTTGTTTACTCGTTCTTTTTCGTTTAATATTATGTTCTTTAATTCAAAAGTGTAATCGATTCCAGCTGAAAAGGGCCATAAATTAGGCAGACCCGATATAGAAATCCATAACGTTTGTACACCCAAACATTGTAATTGTATAGATAGCGAAAGCAAAGATGGTCTTCTTCTTCTGCTTGTTCTTCTTCTATTTTCAGGACGTTAGCGAACAGGTCTCTTCACAATTCCTCGTACTTTGTAGCTTTTAATAAATGTCCTATTGTTATCTCTTTTACATCTTGTTCACTCACCCAATTACTAACTTTTAGCCTCCTCCTCCCACTTCTTCTTCTTCTTCTTCTTCTTCTTCTTCTTCTTCTTCTATGTGCTGTGTCCTTTCAGGACGTTGGCGATCATGGCTTTCCACAATTTCTTGTACTTTGTAGCTCTTAATAAATGTTGTCTTATTGTTATATTTCTTAATCCTTGTTTCTCCATCCGTTTACTAAAGTTCGCTTCCTCCTATTCTTTTTTCTCTGTGCCGTGTCTCTTCAGGACGTTGACGATAATGTCTCTCTACGATTTCTTTCAGTTTTAAATGTTGTGCTTTTATTATCTTACCTAAACTTTCAGGACGTTGACTATCATGGCTCTCTACAATTCCCCGTCTTATTCTTCTCTTAATAAATTATACCTTTCCTGTATATGTATCCTTTTTCTTCTATCTGTTTACTCAAGCTCTCTAGGTGAGTTATGCAGTGTTTACTCCGTCTCGCTTGCCTTCAATCTGGCCTGTGATTTTCAGATTTGCTCAATACCGTGCTCTTAAAATTTCAACTCTATCTTCCTGGTGTTAAGTATAAGTGTCCTTTTTATTTCTATTTTTTCTAAAACATCACGGTAGCCCACGTTTTCGCTCCATGGAATTCTCAGCATCTTTCTATAGAACCACATCTCTTTTTGCTTCAAGTCTCTTCTTCCTTAGTGACGAGATTGTCCAGATTTCATTGGCGAATAGAAGGGCCGTTATTACATAACATTTCAGCATTTTTTATTTTTTTCTAAATAATTGTTTTTTCTGTTTCTTAACGTCGAGAACCATGATCGCCTACGTCCTGAATGGACATGGTACATAGAAGAAGAAGAAGAAGAAGAAGAAGAATACCTTGCTTAGCTTTTGGAAGGAAACTTACATGGTGATTCTTGAATTTAAATAAAATAATGGATGGATATAATTTCGAAATTGAAAACCGATTTTTTTATTCATTCTCATGGTTCGATATTTCTTTTTCTCCTAAAGTCTTGAAGTATATAGTCGAAGTGACAAGCAAAGTATCCCAGTATTAATTATTTATTTCAGGAAAATAACTGCTTAAAAAAAAAACTCCATTTTATTTTTGTCAATCATGTTTATATGAAGTGTATAAATTTATAATTTTGTTCATAATTTAATTTTTTTCTAATATTATTTTCTTCCCTTTTTAGAATCCCTATTAATAATGAATGCACAAGAACGGATCTTTGATACCCCGCCCCAACTACTGAATTTCTTTGCATGGGTTTCATAAAAACAAAAGTTTATCTGAGCGTCAAGAACAAATTCAGTTAGCGATTCAGAAGATAACTCTTGCAATGCTTCAAAATGTGTTTTTAAACGCTAAAAATAGATTTGAAATGCCTGCAAAGATACAAACTGAGCACGTAAAATTTATAAATTTGTTTCATATTTTTTATCATTTCATCTCAAGTTGTTCGCAGGGGGTTACAGTGGAGAAAAGACTAGGTGGCATTGAGGAAAGGATAAAAAATGAACGGGATTCAAGAAGATAGAAGATGGCAATTATATTTTTGGAGATTGCATCAGGGGAAAATACCGCAGAAAGCAATGGCAACCTCCTGCGGGATAATCTCCTACCCAGTCAGTCATGTCTCTTGCGAGACATGATCGCCCAAGCGTGTATCACGTATGGCACTTAACTGACTGATCAGGGGAAAATCACTTTAACGGAAGGAAGTTCTACAAGCGAGAAATGCGAGAAAAAATCTTTTGGAGTAGAAGTAGCTGTTACATTTAACTATTACAGCGGTAAAAGTGTGGGACCTAGATGCCAACCTTGTAACACGCTAAACTTTTTTTTTCTTTTTTAGCACTAGATAGAAAAAATTCTTAGAGCAATTTGACATTAAAATATTTGTAGAAAAGACAGAGGTAGGTCGCGTCACATCAGTGAGAAAATGACTGAAGTCGAAATGCAAAGTCAGGACTGAACACATTGCAGATCGGACTTTGGATTTTGCTAAGAACCCTTAGATAAAAAGAATATTAGGAGCATCCGATCAGATTTTGCAGCAGTATTCAATGCAGTATTTACATTATTTGGACTATTATCCTCATCTTTGTTGCTATTTGTACGACGTTTCGGCCGTTGTACGCTCTGGCCTTCTTCAGGTGCTAGTAATTTCGAACCGACCTTTTATTACAGTCACTAGAGTATATGAACTCCATTCCTGCGTAGTAGTGCCTCTTTTGGTAGTCATGAGTTCTCTCCCTCTAACACTGTAAGTTACTTGTTCACCACTGGTGTAGCCTTAAGGGCACATGGAGCAGTGGATATTGACGTTGGTTAGTTTTTCGTGACTTGACCCAAAGAATTGTGAGTTCAATACCAAGCTACAGCAGTGGTGAACAAGTAACTTACAGGGTTAGAGAGAGGTAACTCGTGACTTCCAAAAGAGGTACTACTGCGCAAGGAATGGAGGTCATTACCCCAGTGATTGTAATAATAGGTTCGGTTCCAAATTCCTAGCACCTGAAGAAGGCCGAAGCGTTCAACGGCCGAAACGTCATACAAATGGCAACAAAGATGAGGATAATAGTCCAAATAATGTAAATATTGTAAATATTACCTCATCTCAGAAATAAAGACAAATAGTATTCAATGCATGGTTAAGTAATAAAGACAAATTTGAATCAGTTAAAAAAATACCCGATTTCATCGAAATAGACAGTTAATGCTAAGACATACTGTAGATAGACGGTGTGACCAGCAAAAATAAGAATGAATAAAATTGTGAATATTGTCCGTGGTCCGTTGCGTTACTTTTATCGCGTCATAAGAGATAATATCTTCGTTAAAATTGAATGATACTTTTCAACTTTTTTCATCTTGAAGGCTGTTTTTCTGAGAAAACTTCCAAAAGAATTGCTGTTAATATTCAATAATTTCTTTTGCTGCTTTAAAGATACTGTAAGAAGTATATATACGATAGTTTAATAAATATTTTGGCTCTTTATTGTTGATCAGAATCAATATAACATGAAATGGTATTAATACAATAATTGCGTAAGAAACTTTCAATAAATTATGGTTTTAGTTCATCAATATGATTAAATCCTCCTCTAAATTATTAAAATGATCACTTATTATTATTGTATAGAAAATTTTATTATCATAATCAATTTATAAGCTTGAATAATGAAACGAAAATTTAATTTCTCTGAAAATTATTTACCTCTGGCACCTTTCGGGTAGGGATTATCTCTCTTTTGCGGCTCTGGTTTCGGGCAGAGTGCGGCTCAGTTGTGCCTCTGTCCGAGGACAGATACGCAACTGATAAAAATAAAATACAGACAGGCACTCGCTACCTGGGAACAGAACTGTGATTGTACCAACCCATTGTCGTAGGGGGAGGATCAGTGGTCGCCACCGAGGCTAGCGCAACTGAGGAGCTGGGCAATTTTTTGCCCTAGCCCAAGCGTGCGAGTTCCCATAATAAAAGCAACCACGTGTAAGATCACGCCTCGATGGAGGAGAAGTGGTAAACAATAACTTTACATCCAATAAGAAGGTCCATTATTGCGCATGTGTGAGCAAAAGGTCTCACAGAAGGTTATGGAATCGACAGTGAAACGCCACAGAGTGAGCCCGTGTACTGTATAACAATCGCACCTACAATTCCCAGTTCTTCCTATTTTTATACATATCAGGTAATTATTTTTGGCAAAATTTTACTTTATTCTGGTTTATCAATGCTTACCTCCCAAGTTCAAGTTTAGCTGTTAATGCCTTCTAGTTTCGCCTAAAGTTAATGTAGTGTGTGACTTACTCAAAATGACACCAACATTTCCTTATTTCTCAGGGTGAAGAAAGAAAACTAATGCTTATCGACGGGTTGAACTAAGATATAATCTCTTCGCTATCATGTAGAGGTACGCACCTCATAGGATATCAGCAACTGACCCCGACAGTTTAACGTGGTCAACCCAATTGTTCCTAGAAAAAATGATAGTGGTACCACAAAAAAAGTTCTTCTTACCTTCACATGAGAATATAGAGCCCATGTTTATAGAAGGACTCATAATTGCACATCCATTGACCGACGATCATTGATGAAGTCTGCAGTTAAATAAATGGTAATGTATATTTTATTTTTAGCATATGACAATGACTTTACACTATTGGATTAGAGTCTTGGGTTAAAGTTGCATACGAGGCAGTTACGGTAGCAATCGCAAAGAACAGTGGGGAACTATAATTTCGATTTTTCCCTGTGCCAGACCCAGAGAAAATGGGGAATAGATACTCTAGCCTTGGGTAGTAACAAGTAACAAACTTGAAATTTAAAACCAGATTGAAGAGTGATATACTCCGTAAGACTATCTTGCCCTAGACACACTATTTGTGTTACAGCTGCAGCTCATGCGGTGCCTTTATAACCTTAACGGATTACAGGAGTCGTGACATAATATGCTGTCAAACATAATTCCACCGCTTTGTAACGTTTTGAAACAACAGACTTATCACACTAATCAATCCTCCAAGAATCAAAGATGAGACAACTACTTCTGGAATCATTCCTTTCATTGATGCCCTTAATATCCTCGACAGAAAAAGCGGTGAGTGGAAAGTGTTATTCTTCAAACAAGAGATATAAATAAAAAATATTTCAGGTTTAGACGAAGTCTTATATTGAAGAAGATAGCGGTTAGTATTCTAGTTTCACAGTACAAAAATAACTTACAGGATTAAGTGACTAAAAAAAAGAAATTTTAATCGCTGGCATTGATTCAATTCTTTGTCGTCTCTTTCCAGCCAGTATATATCTTTGGTCAGATATTTGTTACCAGCACAACAAAACAGAAGGCACGAATTTTCTTTTGTTACTTTTATGGAATTTTGAGTCAATTAAAATTTTTCGTTATCAATTCTCCGACGTCAATCAAAATACCAATTTGGAGTTCATGAATTCAAGAATTTGTTAATAGCATTAAATACTGTGTTCGTCGAATTCAGTTTTATATTTATGAAAGGACTCGCGTTGTGGTGCAGTAGATATTGGCCCAGTGTGAGAAATCGGAGAGACGAGTTAAAATTCCAGTTGAATTCGTTGCATTCACTTACACACAAATAACATATTAATTCATCTCTTTACCCTCTAGCTACGGGTTGAATAGTACAACAGATTGGGTTATATAGATTTGGTTGGTAACCAGCCTACTGCAAATAGAAATGGCAACCTATTGTGAGGGGAAATCTTCTGCCTAGTCAATCATGGTTAAAAGACATGATCGCCCAAGCGTGTATCACTTAAATAACTGACTGATTTATGTTATATCAAAAGTAATTTGATTGTTTTAATAAACTGTATATTTTTAGACCTGTGTAATGCTATAAATTTACAATTTTAAGGAGTGCCATTCTGCTTTTGTTGTAAAGCAGCTAGCACCCCTTTAGCATTCTAACTGATGGACTGGTTCATAGCCTTGAAGAGTCTACGGGTATGTATTTAAATAAGTTGGACCAGCAGATTAATATTTGGACTGATTTACTTCGTCGGTTATTCACCATTTAGACCCTTTCCTTAACTTGTTATTCTGTATTTTTGTATCCCTTAGCACTGGATACTGTGCTGAATAAATATATTAAGCACTCATTCTTTTCTGTGTGTCATTCACTTCGCCGATACAACAGGTTCTTAAGCACGTTTCTTTTTAAATCAATGTCTATCGCCAATTTCTAATTCTAGTTACCTTTTTACAACGTAATTTTAGGGCACTCTGCAAAGGTATTTTATTACTTTCAATTTCCATAACTGTGACAGGTAGCCTTAACACAAGCTTGTAAAAAACGAAAATACTTTTGATGCAACGTTTTATATCAGTAGTTCCCAATCATTTTTCTTCTGGACCGCATTTTTGGAATTAAAATTTGCTTCCACATCAACAAATTTTATGGGATGAAAAGTAAATTAAAAAATAAACAAAAAACAGGGAGAGGGTTAAAAGGATGTAACCACAGATTCGAAGTCGGGCCTGATATTATCCATTATTTCACGCTTCTTCTCTTCTCTCAGTTATTGCCTGTATCTTCTCTCACTCTCTCTTATTCTTTCCAGTTCTGCTAATATTATCCATTATCTGATTTTTTCAAATCATTGACAACTCTCTTCTCCAATTTGCGGACTCTATTTAATATATTCTTAATAGTATAAAGCCATATATATGATATGAAGCAAAAAATATTACAATAATAACATTGGTCAATAATTATTTATAACTATTTTTACTGGGACTCATGGATGCAATTTATCCATAATAATATTTTCAATTATGAAATCATATTTATTTGTGGCATATGAATTTTTGTAGATTGTTTCTGAATCTTTGAAATTATCATTCAGTCATTCCACCTCACATATGTTAATATGTTTATATGCGCACCGCTGTCTTAGATAATAACGTGTTTATTAACAATTCGACTATAGGTTTGTAAAACAATGAATAAGTAATGGGTATATAATAAATTATTATTTGAGAATATTTAATACCCAAACTATTGTACCTGGAAAATTAGAAACAGTGTTAGAAATTTTTACACTTGGTTGAAAGTATTAGATTTACTAGTGAATTTTTATGTTGCATAAAGTCTGTTAGCTAAAGAATAATCAGCCAGAAATATATTGGATACCTAAGGCTGAGTGATGCAGTTTGATATCCAATAAGTGTAGAACTATAAGCTGTGGAAAAAAGACAAATACTACTACTACTACTACTACTACTACTACTACTACTACTACTACTAATAATAATAATTATTATTATTATTATTATTATTATTATTATTATTATTCAGTAATAAAAGAAGCAAACAAAAGCCAAATGAAATTTCGAGTGGTTGAAGATATGAAGGTAAAGCATATTACACTTATTACAGCTGCAAAAACTTTAAAAAAGAATAGAAAAGCAAATGCAATAGACTAGTTACAGAAACAATGTCCAGACTCAATATTGTACCTGTACTAAACAAGCTGATGTAGACACAACCTATACTCATGAGTGGCTACGTAGCGCAGGGTTGAAAGAAGAGACCGAAGTTTTTATTCTGACTGAAATTTGCCTAGCACACATATTTAAAATTTATGTTAGCCCAAAATGCAGATTCTGAGAAAAGATTGACCATCTTGTATCCGGTTGCACAGTATCGGCACTCACTTAATATAAAATCAGGCACGACAAAGTGGATCAGTATCTTCATTGAAAAGTCTGCAACTTTTACTGAAAGGAAACTGAAAGAATTTGGTATAAACACCACCCAAAATCTGTCACAAAAATAAGACTTGTAACAATATTATGGGACTTTATAAAACACACAGACAGAACAAACAAAGCTAATTGCCCAGACATCGGGATAAGAGACAGCAAAAACAGAACAGGCATTCTTATTGACATAACAATTCTTATATATTGTAATGTATCTTTGACAAATTTAAGAAAAATAACTTTCCTTGTTGAAGTTAGTTGGATGAAAGGGAGATAACGCATGCTACCAGAAGTTGCTTTGCACATGGAATGAGAATGATATACCCTAGTGATTGTGATATTGAGATTTGGAGCGTACAACGGCCAAAAACATCTAAATATGGCAACAAAGATGAGTACAATAGTACAAATATTGTAGCATATATATATATATATATATATATATATATATTTATTGATATATTTAGATGTTTCAGTCGTTGTACGCTTCGGCCTTCTTCAGGTGCTAAGAATTTCAAATCACAATATTATGATCACTCTCTTCAACAAAACAAATTATTTGTTCACCACTGCTGTAGCCTAGTATTGAACTCATAACTCTTTTGGGTCAAGTCACTGGAACTAAGCAACGTCTCTATTCAGTGGGCTAACAGCACATGAATTTCTGGGACTCATAAACCTAATGTCTCAGTAACCATTTTTTACTAGAGTTCATACTTCTATCTTTTGACGCTAATGAGTTTCTCTAGCACTCTGTATTACTGGTTCACATATTGTATTCATTTCTATGCTTGGTCGACTTTTTTTAGCCTAGTATATGCTGTGATTCCTTAAGTTTACGTAGTTTCCAATGGCGTTCTCTATCTATTATTTCAGCTTCATCCCATAGGGGGCGGGGATTCCCTTTCTCCATCCATATGTAGTCAGGTAAGCCTGTTTTTTTCTATTTCCTTTCGTGTTACGGCCTTACGATGAACTTGTAGCTTTACCTGAAGGGGGTGGCCTGTTTCTCCTTTATATTTCTTTCCACAGCTACATGGAATGACGTACATACTGTCCTTAGTCATGAACTCCTCTGTTGGGGCTCTTACTTATATATATTCTCTCCTGCCATGCTCAGGAGGATAACCTGTGAGGAAATAGCTAATAATCCTCTCAAATATTTTGCCGTTATTCTTTTACATCTGTAGTACACACACATAATAATAATAATAATAATAATAATAATAATAATAATAATAATAATAGGAAGTGATTGGAATTATAACAAGAATGACGTGTTTTTCTGAAGCTCTTGGAAACGTAACGTTTTTTCTAATGAAGTTCTGCTTTACTATTTTAACGTAAACATGAATTTTTCTGCGTATATTATTTATTTTATCTGTTCCTTCTTTAAATGATTCTAATAGATTTATGAACTAGCTTTCTTATTATTTATATTTCCCTTAGTTGTCAGTATTTCGAAATATTCTTTTAAATTATGATAATTTTCTTAAAAACAAAAAACAAAACAAAACAACAGGAAAAAATACAATGAAAAACAGTTTGATTATTACTTCTACCATATTCTTTCTTAGAAAGAATACGTATTGATTTATTTTTTTCTTTCTTTCTTTCTTTCTTTATTTATTTATTTATTTATTTATGTATTTAAATATCTTATTTTGATAACACTATTTTTTTCCATTATTTTTTTTTCTTAACAATTATTTTTGTTACAAGGACTAGTGTTGGTAGCAACAATTTTTTTTTTAACAAAATACTCTCGTGTAGTGATGTTTTGTTTCGTTGAGCGGCTGCTATATCCAAGTTCTATTTTTTAAATCAGCATCTTCCTCTTTGAATTCCAATCGCGTCTCTGTCAGCTGTCACTTGGCAACCCAATTAGGAGAAGGAAAACTCCGAACAACAAGCCGCAACTCAAGGTGTTAATCGTGCCGTGGAGTGAATGGCTACTGCGTTATGAGGTCACAAACGATCCCCTACAGGCTTCGGGACCCTGTTTGTAAAAAAACCGTTACTCAACGTGCCGGGCAACTTTGGGTGGATTTTTGGACCTGTGCGTCACTCGTGGTAAAAATATGAGAATTACAAAAAGAAATAAAAAGTCTAGTATGACTTTTCCAGTAGTTAAATATGGAGCCTGTCCTTCAGTGGGGGGACCTACCTGAGGTCGAAAAATCTGCCATAGGAACAAACTCTTACACAAAGAATGAATCTTCAGGTCCCCACAACCAGGATAATCCTAACGATGGCCTTGAAAATTCACCAGCTAGATCTATAACCGTATATTTAAAGAAAGAAAAAATAAAATGGTCTCGTGAGGAGTACAAAGTCGTTATGAGTGCATTTCATGAAGCGTTACTCAAACCCCTAAAAAACACCACTCGTCAAACATATGACATTTGGCGAGGAAAGGTTAGACAAACAAATAGAAAGTACATTGACGAAAATAAATTAGGCAATGTACGAAGATACATAATGCGAAATAACCGATTGACAGAGGCTGAAATTAATGCGATAAAACAAATTGCAACCAGAATAGACAAATCAACAAAATATGAAAGGGAACCGGAATCAGAAATAAAAAGTAGTAACATTACACAAGCCACAGGTCATAATGTAGAAACCGTGACACACACAAATCACATTGAAGATAATGCTGTAAGTTTAGAAGTGCTGGAAAGGTGTGATCTGAGCCAGTTAGAAGACGGCAATAAAACGAGTTCAAAACACATTAAATAGAATTATTTTACGGAAAACAAGAACAGTATACAAGAAGACAAGGAAGAGATCAAGAACCATATAAGTCAGATACAAAATATTGCAATGGAGGAAAGAGAACAACTCCCAAAATTTCAACCAACAAAGTATAGCCTCCAAACTATTAAGTCCTACAATGCAGCACTCAAATTAATTTTGGATGAAGAAGACACTCATATAAATCTCAATAAAGCAATATATGCATCAGCAATAGCAGCAACAAAAAACTGAACATCAAATTAAAAAGAAGGCAACCTCAAAGACATTAAGATCCACCTTGGAAAAGAAAAATAGAAAAAGAAATCGAACAACTTAGAAGGGAACTATCAGTACTGGATGAACTGAGTAGAGTAATAAATGTAAGAACTAGAAAAAAGCAAAAGAGTCGAAAGAAAATACAACATTAGAAATGAAAATGAAATCCTAGCAACTAAGGAAACAATAAAACAAACAATACTACTGAAGGCTCAAAGAATAAAAGAGAGAAAAAGTTCATGAGATTATGAGAAAAGTTCAAGATTCTACAGACAAAACAAGATTTTTCAAACCAAAGCAAAGATATTTTACAGGGAAATAGGTAAAACAAAATTGAAATTACACTTCCCCACGAAATGGAAGAAGTTATACAGTCCTGGAGAAAATATGGGCTTGCCCTTAAGAACATAACAAAAAGGCAGACTGGATTGCGCAAGAGATAGAACGAATGAAAAATAAACCAAAACAGACATGGGCAGGAACCACAGAAGAGGATGTTAAATGTACACTAAAAATGTACACAATTGGAAATTTCCAGGAATAGATAAAATTCCTAACTTATGGCTATATTATTTAAATACAGCACATAAAAAACTAGCAAAAGAACTTCAAGAAATGGTTAACGATCCCACTAAAATTCCTGCATGGATGACCAAAGGAATTACATTTTTTCTACACAAGAATGTTGACACAAACAACTCCAAAAACTACAGTCCAATTACATGCCTTCCGACTGCATATAAGCTATTAAAAACTACTTTAACAAAACAGAAATATTTATTCTTGGAAATAAATGACATGTTACCGCTTGAACAAAAAGGGTGAAAACGTGGCTGTTACGGATGTAAAGACTAATTACTTATTAACATGGGGATCTTAGAAAACTGCTACAATGAAAAGAAAAATCTTAGTACTGTATAGATAAGTTATCGCAAGGCATTCGAGAGCGTACCATATTCCTGGATCTTAATAACTTTAAATATATACAAGGTATCACCCGTCATCGTCAATTTCATCAAACAATGTATGTCGATATGGAAAACAACCCTTTACCTCAATCATATAAATGGAACCTATAAGTCTGATGAAATAAACATCAAAAGAGGTATATTTCAAGGTGATTCTCTATCTCGCTTACTATTCTGCATATCATTAATAGCACTAACCAGTCAACTTAATAAGACAGAATGTGGTTATAAAATAGGCCAAAAGAAAATAAGCCATCTATTTTACATGGATGACTTAAAGTTATATGCTAAGAATGATAATGAGTTGGAAGGTCTTCTGCAAACTGTAAAATGCTTCAGCGAAGACATTGGAATGAAATTTAATTTGAATAAATGTGCTAAAGCTACAGTTTTACGTGGATCAATACAAGAAACATCATCAATTAGCCTAGACCCTGCTGTAACAATAAAAGAATTGAAACCAGAAGAAGCTTATAAATACCTAGGTGTAAATGAGAACGAAAACATTCACCATAAAAAAATGAAAGAAATAGTGCATAAAGAGTACTATAGAAGGCTACGAATGATATTAAAAACTGAATTAAATTCACAGAACAGAGTTATGGCCATTAATAGCCTTGCAATCCCAGTTGTCCAATATAGCTTCAACATCTTAAACTGGATTCTAAACGACATCAGGCGAATGGATGCTAAAACAAGAAAGCTTCTTTCTAAGCATAAGATGCATCATCCAAAGGCTGATGTAGACCGTCTATACATACCCCGTAAAGAAGGTGGAAGGGGTCTTATTCAGCTGGAATTGTCATACAAGACAACAACTATTGGCTTACTAACATACATAGAAACAACAAAGGATTGGATGATACAATTAGTAAGGCAACATGAAGAAAGAAAGAAAAAATATTCAATAATAAAAGAAGGCAGTAAATACAAACAAGATTTACAGTTAGTAGATTCTGTAGAAAAGCAAAACAGAAGCCAAGAACCAACTATTGCGGCAAAAAATATTAAAATGAAAGCCAAAGATAAAGCTCTTGAAAAGATGAAACAGCGCTGGCAAGACAAACCTCTGCATGGCCAATATCCAGTACGTGCCAATAAATCCAATGTTGACAAAGTTAATACTCATCGATGGTTACGTGCATCTGGATTAAAGTCTGAAACTGAAGGATTTATACTTGCAGCACAAGACCAAAGTCTTTTCACGAGAAACTTTCAGGCAAATATTATGCATAATAATATGGATCCAAAATGCAGGTTTTGTGATAAACACCAAGAAACAATAGACCACCTAATCTCAGGCTGTTCTGTGCTTGCCCCAAACGAATATAAAAATCGCCACGATAGAGTTGGGCAATATTTACATTGGACAATGTGCAAACATTATGGAAAAGCTGTAAACAAACACTGGTATGAACATCATCCAGCACCAGTTACAGAAATAGAAGATGTAACCATTCTATGGGATTACACCATCTACACAGACAGAAAAATTGAAGCAAACAAGCCAGACATTATTGTTAAAAACCAGAAGGAGAAAACTTGTCTATTAATTGATATGGCTTGTCCAGCGGATTGTAACATAGCAATCAAGGAATTTGAAACACTGTCAAAATATAAAGACCTGGAAATTGAAATAGAAAAAATTTGGAAATTGAAAACAAGAGTTGTGCCAGTGATAGTAGGTGCACTTGGAATGATAAAAAACGGAACAAAACAACACATTGAAAGAATCCCTGGAAACCCCAGCTTAAGAGACATACAAAAAATTGTCTTATTAAGTACAGCCCACACACTAAAGAAAACTTTATCTATGTAATGCTGAGGATGATAGGGAAGATAGAAAAACATGAAATGGAGCCATAACAACACGCCACTACCTGCCTTAGGTCTCCCCGCAGACTTGCTTGGTAGTGAGACCAAAGCAGAAATCGAAATATGATGAAAAATGACATAATAATAATAATAATAATAATAATAATAGTGTACATATAGGTAGACCTTTGTTGAGTATGGAAAGATTTTGGAGTAAAGGTTTGTAAAAAAACGAATATACTTTTGATACAGCCATATATATACGTTTGAAACGAAGTAAAATTTGCAAGGATTATATTGATTGCATAAGTCGGTTACGTTTATTCCGTGTCTTTTTGCTTATTTCATCTGTCCTCGTGACTTTCTATTCTATTACGAATTGGTGTCTCCATTTCCTCTTTGGTTTTGTTTGGGTCTCTGTGATTCCAATCGACGAGCTAAAAAAATAACGTTCATTGCTTAATTTATCATTGCCATGCAGTTAATTAGCACAGTTTATTTAATTATTCTTTATTGATCAATGTCTCCAATCAACAGCAGTATTGCAAGTATACTACCCGTAAAAAAATTATTTACGCATTAATCGATACATCAAGTAATGGTCAGAGTATATCTGTACATTACCGTGTGTTAAAAGGTTGATTTTCTATTCTATCTAGGATCAGTGTTCCATCACTGAAAAGATTTAACCTCCCCACACATACACACTCACGTTTCTATTTCCATGGGTTTTATTTTATGCTAGTATGGAAACAAAATAAAAAGTCTTACACGGTCTTCAATTTTATTTTCAAAATTATATCCATATTTATTTATATATATTTTATTTAAGTTCAGTAATCACTATATACAATATTGGGTTAGCGAAAGATTCCTTCCAAAAACTAAGCAAAGTATTAAGAAACTAAAAAAAAATTTTAGAAACAAAAAAAACGTAATGAAATCTTATGCCATATCGGTCCTTCTATATGGCAATGAATGCTAAACAATCAGCTGACAGATGAAGAAGAAACTTGAAGCAATTGAAAAGTGGTTGTACAGAAGGATGCTGGGAATTCCATGGACCGAACACGTGAGCAATGGCGAGGTTTTAGAGAAAATGAAAATAAAAAGAATACATATACTTAACACCAAGAAGACAGAGTTGAAATATCAGGGTCGCATCAGAGGGATAATTGGACTTATTGATCAAGAGGGTTTGGTAAATTTGAAATTCCCACGTCGAAATTCATAATAGACTTCTGAAAGGGAATAAAAATAAAGTTATGAAAAAGTAAACATAAAATTAGAAAAAGATTATAAAGTTATAAACAATATTAGAAATTTATATCCTCTTAAAACATATTTAATATGATGAGCAGAAATAAAAGTGAGTATATCTTTTTAATACAGTTACTCAGTTAAGTGTCATTCGTGATACACACCTGGAGGATCATGTCTCGAAAGAAACATGACTAACCAGGCAGAAGATTTTCCGCAGTAGGTTGCCATTTCTTTTTGCGGTAGACTGGTTGACAACCTAGGCCATCGATCCCAATCTGCCCTGTTATTCAACCCATGGCTGAAGGGAAAAGAGATGGATTCATACCTTTTCGAAAGGTATGAATCCATACCTTTCGCACGTTTATGCAACAAGTTCAACTGGAAGTCGAATTCGGCTCTACCGAATTCTCATTCCGAGCCGATATCTATATCATCTTTTTTAAATTACCTGATTTAAATTAAATAAATAGTTAATTCTGGTACACCCTGTACTTTAGTTGTCGTACCGTCTATATACATGAAGACTTAAAGAGAAAAATATCGAACGGTGGTGATGAATTGAAAAAGAATTACTGAAACATTCGATCTCACAGATTTATTTCTGCTCTGTTGTTATTTCCTTTGAAAATATTATGATGATCTTCCTTCTTAAATTCCACAAGTTCAGACCTTAAAGGTTAAGACATATGTTGCTTCCACGGAGTTGAAGCGCCTAAATTTCCTCTATATTCCAAATATTTTCCACGTTTGTAAAGCTACCATTTTTCTGTGCATTGAATACTGCTGCCATATCTGGTCGGGTGCTCCTGCTATTCATCTTGAGGTTCTCGACAAATTGATTTGCACTATAATCGATCCTAACTTGGCAGCCTACCTTCAATCACTTTCTCGCCTACGAGATGTGACTTCCCTTTGTCTTTTCTACAAGTAATTTAAATGTAACTGCTCTGATGAACTTTTTTCCTGGTTCTCCGACCTTATGTATTTACGCGTGCTACTAGATTGGCATTTAGGTCCCATTCTTTAGTTAAATTTCACCGACTCTTCAACTTTTAGTTTCTTATTTAACGCACTTCCCCCATGTGGAACTCGCTTCCGTTTGCTTGCTTCCCTGGTAGCTACAATCTCCAAACGTTTAAATTGGGTTGCCATCTATTATTCCCCTTGGTACCCATCCCCTTGGTACCCATCTCCTTGGTACCCATCCATCTTTATCCTTTTTTCGTCATTCATTGTATCTGGTCCTTTCTCTCATATTAACCTCATGTGTACCAGTGACGGTCCTGCCTCGCTTTCAGTGAAATGATTATAAAAAAAATCACTCACAATTTTTCCTGGGAAATGACAGGCACTTTGTGAAATAAACTGCTACAAAGTTGTTTCCAAGTACATTGCACACGTAACCTCTTCTAGTTAAGAGTTAATTATTAACTACCTTCTTATTCTCATAGTTTTTGCTTCTTAACACTTCCTCTTGTAACTTTTGATAATGATGAAGAACGTTGATGAATGATTCAGTTGATCTGACCAAAATAAAATAAAACAAAACTGATATTACCTTTTCTTTTCGTTGTTGTTAGCAAAAGAGAGAATTCACTGAGAAAGTTTTAATATTTTTATGATGTATTTTGCAGGATAAAGACGTGAAATATTTGATATCAAATATTTAACGGATAAAAGACAATACTTGACTTTGGTGAGGATATAAAAGAAAGAAAGAAATAGTGAAGGGAAATAAAAGTCTTTAAAATAAAAATCAAATCACAATAAATAAAATAAAATAACATCGTCTGCTGAATTATTTTTATTAAGAGAAATGTTCACAAAATAGGGATTTGGCCAGAAAGAAAAAATAAGGGAACATAAAAATACTTAACATCTTCTGCCAATATCTCGTGAATAATGGAATATTCTGTTTTGGTTGCGAATATTCTGTTTTTGTTTGGTTGCGTAGAAAGATGGGAAAAGACTATTTGTTTCACTCACTGAGAAAATGAAAGAAAGAAAAAAAGAAAGAAAGAAAGAAAGAAGATAAAAGTAGTTAATGACTGTTTCAGTGAAATGAAGACAATTGTTGATTTCAAATCTTTTTATTTCTGCCCGCTTTTTTAAAACAATGACCAGCATTAATATCTTTCCGCCGTAGAATACACGCGATATGCTGTCGTTTGGTTTGAAGAGGTAATTCGCCGTGTTCTTTGCCGCAGGGAGTAAATAAACACTGAGATATGGTAGAACCAACCACATGTTTGTTTAGTATTAAACACTGATTACTAACAACGAACCCTACCGAAAGGTACAGCATCTTTATTAAATCTCAATTACCTAGCCATGTAAACGTTAGTTAGATTGTTTAATAAAAAACAGGTATCTACCAAATATAACAAATATATTAATTTTACTTTTATTCAGTATGACCCTCATTTAGTTTTTTAGTTGGTACGAACGTCACGCCTTGCAAATAACTCATAAATAAGAGATTATTTCGTTTGGATAGCGGGGAAAAACGGAAAAGACATATCAGAGGCGCTGCTTGGTTTCAGAGAATAAATGATTAAAGAATAAACGAAAGAAAGAAAGATGAAAAAGTTTCACATCTGTTTGAATTAAATGGAAAAATTTGATAATTTAAAATCTGTTTATTTGTATCCCATGATTTATGATTGTTATTGAAATATTTTGTTAAATTCGTTAAGCTCAAATATTGAACTGATAAAAGACAATACTTGATTTCAGCGAGGATATAAAAGAAAGAAATAGTGAAGAGAAATAAAAGTCTTTAACATAAAATATCAATTACAAAAAATAAAATAAAATAACATTGTCTGAATTATTTTAAGAGAAATATTAATAAGAAAAGAAATTGGCTATAAAAAAATATAATATTATATAATATAAAAATATTTAACATCTGCTGCCAATATCTCATAAATAATAAAATATTCTGTTTTGATCGCGGAAAAAGGGGGGAAAAGCCTATTTGCTTTTCGTAAGAAAAAGAATGAAATAAACAACGTAAGAAAGAACGAAGAGAATTTAAAAGTGGTTACCGGCTGTATCAGTGTAATGAAAACAGTTGTCGATGGCAAATCTTTTCATTCTCTCATTTTTTTTAAAATAACGACCGGCATTCATATATATGATTGGTATTGCTATAATTTGTTAAAGTTGTTAAGCTTAAATATTTAACGACGAGACAAGGGAAATTCTATGGATATTTTATTGTTCATCACGCCATGAGCTTAAGAATAAAGTTTCGTCAGAAAATTAAAAAAGGAGAACCGTGAAAAGTACTGCGACATTCTCACACAGAGTTCATCACGGTGTCATTCTCCTTCCTCCCAATACTACACTGGGTGCAGACATCGAAGGATTTAACCACTGATGCGATTATCAGTCAACTGCCTCCGCTCATCATACACACTTGATCTTTATGAGAACCATTTTATTTTAGTTAACTGTTTGTAATCTACGTTAATATTTCGGGATGTGCGTTGTGGTGCAGGGGATATCGGCTCAGAATGAGAAATCGGGGAACCAATTTCGAATTCCAGTTGAATTCATTGCATTCACTTACACGCAAATATCCTTGGAAAAGGTATTTAATCCGTCTCTTATGGGTAAAATAACAGGGCAGATTGGCTTCTATAGCCTTGGCTGGCAAAGAGTCTACCGCAGAAAGCAATGGTAACCTACTGCGGGATAATCTTCTGATCAGTCATGTCTCTTTTGAGATATGATCGCCTAAGCGTGTTTTATGTATGGCACTTAACTGACTGGATCTACGTTAATATAATTGATTTTATTTCAAATTTCGTCTTCTTATCTCTCTTCTCGCTAATAAGGCTTTGGTTTCTTGGTACGCATGTCTGTCTCCCCAATTACTATCACAATTATTAACACTTCTTTTATTGTTTGGCCTCAGTATGAAGTTGTGACTGACGAACACACACAGCTCTTAGTATAGATTATTATTCCTTTGATTTCCGTTATATATACATTTTTGTTCCGGGTCCCAACCAGAGGCCTAAGGTCAGAAATGACATTTTTCACTGATCACTTTTGCAAAAAAAAAAAAAAAAAAAAGAAAAAGATCACCTACATTTTACATAAATTCAATCAGTTAGGTGCCATACGTGATACACGTTTGGGTAATCATGTCTCGAAAGAGACATGACTGACTGGGCAGAAGATTATCCCACATTAGGTTGCCATTACTTTCTGCGGTAGACTGGTTGCAAACCAATGCAATAGAACTCAATCTATCCTGTTTTTTAATCCTTAACTGAAGGGAAGAGACGGATTAATACCTTTCCTAAAAGTATTTGTGCGTAAGTGAAAGCAGGGAATTCAACTGGATTTGAACTTGGTTCCCAAATTTCTCGTTCTGAGCCGATATCCACTGCATCACAACGCACATCCTTTCCCACAACACACATTATATAAATTACGTTCTTCGTAATGTGTATGTTGTACTTGTGAATACTCTTTTTGTATTTATTTAAGGCATGGTCAAACAGGAATCCATTCACTGAGTCTATCGGAAACTTGTTCAATCAATCCGAGTGTTTCAACTACAGCTGGAATTATTGATGTCCTCATTTACCCCATATTTTAGATTTCCATTACTTTTGGGGATATTACAAATTTTTACTATATGTGCTTGGTTAGCAGGCATTGATCATGTATAGTAAGAATAAAACATTCAGTTCCAGCTTTTACCTTGCACTAGGTAAACACTGATGAGTAAGGAGTTTGTCGTTATCCGCTTGTTTTGGAACGGTCAAAAACTTGCCATCATTTCTGCATTTGGTAAATTGCATTTGCTTTTGTTTTTCTTTGCCACTGCAGTGGGTGTTTTGTGGTTTATTTTCATTTTGTTTTTACCCACTTGAAATTCTCTTTTGAATTTGTTGACTTCCTTTATTACTGAATAAAGTTTCTTATTTTTGTCATATTCTTTAACACAGGTCATCATTCAGTCTTCTGTAGTTAACAGGTATCTTGAAAAACCGATTATTGTGGTCTTATATTACAGTTACAGTTGAACTAACCCTCTGCCTCCTTCGGAATCTGCCACATACAGACGATCAACATCAGCCTCATTATTATTATTATTATTATTATTATTATTATTATTATTTAGGTGTACTGATCGTCGCTGGAGAGCTAGTTTTCTATCCAATACCTTTCTGAGTATCTTTATAGCTTCAAGAACAGTTTCTCATCTTTCTCGAATTTTCTAACGCATCTAATCTCAGCACCTAATATGATAGGCGTAAACCTGACCTTCATCATCAATACCTTTCACAACTCCCAGGCAAAGTCCTCGTATTTTCCAATTCTCTTCTGTTTTCTTTATGTATAATCTGTGGCTCTCTGGCATAACCACGCCCACAGTCAGTCAAGTTCTTTTATTTTGCTATTCAAGTTTAAAAGATGCCCTCTTCTTACTTGGCTGGGTAGTCGATATTGATGTCCCAAGGTATTTTATGGTTTTTATTTCCAGGACAACCAATGGTTTGTGCTGATAAATTTTCTTTTTGGCATAAGTTTGAAGTATTCAAAGCAATAACAAGCATTCCGTATAAAACTCTGGCATCATCGGATTTCTGCCTTGACGTGAGATTAAGAAATCAAAGAACTAAAGGATTAATGGCAGCAGTCTTCGAAACTGTACAAAGAAATCAATAAAAATAAAACATATTCAATCGATTTATTTATTTATTCATTGCTCATTTGTAATCTTTGTGAAGTTACCATTATTTCCATATTTTTAATATTTCATTAATCTGCCGACGCTAAAATATCAACTTTTATTGAAAAACACCAGTTTTCAACGTTGTTGTTTTTTTATTATTATTATTCATTTTTTTCTATTTTTGTCTGAATGCTTAGTATGAGGAATTATCATTATTTCTAATGGGACTAATGTTATCGCGACATTTCAGTCGTTGTACCCTCCGGCCTTCTTCAGGTGTTTGTCGATCCGGTTAACCTTCAGGGAATTTCGAACTGGGTTTTTTATTTAATCTACAGTGGTAGATTGTTCTATTTCTACTTTGTCTAGGAATATCTCATCTTTGTTCAACTTTTGTACCGTTCAGTTATTGTTACGTGCTATATTCACTTAGATAAAATATACATTACTCGTCGTGGAGATTATACCACAAAATTCACAAATCAAACCAACACTTCTCTTTTTTCTTTCATTAAGAAAGAAAGAAAGAAAGAAAGAAAAGGGGCGGCCGTTTCATATAACTTTGGTACGTTTATTTCATTCTTCTTAGCCCTTTCATCTCCTTCGTATCGTAAATGCATTATTGTGGCACAACGAATAGTTTGTTGTCTCTGTGTTGCTCGTTCTTTCTAGCCCAAAAATAGATATTTTACAAAAGAAATAAAGGACCTTTTTGTCCAGAATTTGCTC
Source organism: Ascarosepion bandense (assembly GCA_037127315.1). Lineage (NCBI taxonomy): Eukaryota > Metazoa > Mollusca > Cephalopoda > Sepiida > Sepiidae > Ascarosepion > Ascarosepion bandense. Next base: position 1,955,851 of record JBBBDQ010001652.1, on the reverse strand, counting down.
AGCCACTTAGTCATGCCTTTACCATGTCCAATGTTATAATTGCCCATTTCTTGTTATAAACGCTGAGCTGCTTTTCCAAATTTGTTGCTTTGTTAAATTTAAATTAAAAGCCTTGCCTCGCAGTTCTTAACGCTTTTGCTGTTATATCAGACCACCTCATGGCTGTTGGCAGGAGTGGTTACTTTCTTTTCCTTTTTTTGCTCTCACTTGCTCCCTTCCCCGTTTTTAGCCTTTCCTTTTCTCTCTTTTATTTCTGTCTTTTTCGTCGCAGTGGACTCATCTTTGTTTTGTTCATTTGTCTTTCAGATTTTTTACCTAATTCGAGGAATAAAATCTTTCGTTTTTCCATGAAATTCGTCTGTGTTCTTACGAATTTGAGTTTAAACTAGCTGTCTAAAGCAGGATGCTATTCGGCATTTTGTCCAGGGCAGCACACAAGTGAACCTTTTGTTTCTATTTTGAGTTTTATCTTTGTTCAAGTAGTACAGAATTACTCAATAAGGCATATATATATTAAATTCATGCTATCATTTATTCGAACCAATATTTCTATAAAGAAATCCTGTCAGTCCAAACAACTGATTCTTCAGTTTACATTAAGAATGCTGTCTTAAGCTATGGCACTGTTCATTTGTTTAAATGACGAAGACGAAAAATCTTATTAAGAAAAAGGAACCTCGCAGCAAAGATCAAACCCGCAATTTCTTTTTGTAAACATTAATTTTTATGTTTAACAAAAACTAAGATCACAACATACACCCTTGTGCAAATTAACTGAAACAAAGCAAATAATGTATTCCTGGGATTTTTCACACCTACTCTAATCACGTATATGGAATCCTGAAAAATTGAGTAGCAGGCTGCGCAGAAATAATTTAAACATTTTTATATTTTATTTTAATGCGTTCTTGTTTATTGTGTTTTGCACCAGACACTCTCCGGTCCTTGGAAAATTGTCTTGTATGACGCACAGGTCCGTGTATACGGCGTCTCTTGGCGTTGGGTAACGTATTTTCCTTTATGTTTAGGACTGATGCATTCGGTTTGTTTCTTCACCTTGATGACACGAATGAAAGATGAATGGCAAACACCAACAATATCCACGATTTCTTTGAAAGACTTGTCAGTGTTTCCGTGCGAGCGTAACAATTTTCTTACGCTTAATTGGCGTAAAGTCAATCACAGGCAATATTCATATAACAACTAATCAACAGTCGAGACTATAGTGTTTGGGCGTGATAAAATCTGTTGCAATCACGGATGACGCAATATTTTTCAGGGCCAAACAAATTTAATCATACTTATATATATATATATATATATATATATATATATATATATATATATACATATAATAATGAATTGAGCTCTTTCGGTGACTGGCGTGTGTATACACCGCTCATATATAACACGCTAAAACTTCCCTTCTCTGATTCCATGCGCCTATGGCTTAGGGTTAGCGACTCTGACTGACACTTAATCAGTCGAATTTTGATTCTGGCCAGAAGCAAGTGAATTTTTAGTCACAATGATGAGCTGTGATACAGCGAAATAGGCTTATATGTGGATGACGAATCTCTCTCTCTCTCTCTCTCTCTCTCTCTCTCTATATATATATATATATATATATATATATATACGTCGTGAAGAATATATATATTTGTAATTATTATTATTATTATTATTATTATTATTATTATTATTATTATTATTATACCATACTGAACATGATAACTCTAAAGTTTCGGTGTTAAAACACCATCATTAAGCAGTAAAATATGGTTAATTTATTTTGTAATATATAGATAAGAAAATTTAAATGAATATATATAAAAGATAAAAATGAAGAAATAGATAAAAACATGGTGGGCCAATGAGAGGAATTAAGTGGTGTGCGACTCACTAGAAAGTGTAGCAAATGTTTTGCGACGGAAAGCCAGACGTGTCGAAAATTTTAAACCGGAAGAAGAAAAAGATAAAGGAAAAGGAAAAAGAAGAGAGAAGAAAAAAAAGGGAAAACGAATTCAAACGTTGAAAAAGATGAAATAAAATAAGCATAAGAAAAAATAAATATAAGAAAAAATCAAACCAATAGAAAGATATAAATAATAATAAAATAAAATGAGATCTGAAAATATAAACTTAAGTGTATTTGTTCATAAGTACAAATAAATTAATAATAGTAATTAAAAATTACCAGTTAAATAAGCTATTTCTTACCTAATAAGGGGATTTTTCATAAGTATATTTATAAAAATATAACAATAATTAAAAGAAACTGCTAGTTCAATAAGATAATTATACGAGGATTTGTTCATAGGTACAAATATAATAATAATAATAATAATAATAATAATAATAATAATAATAATAATAATAATAATAACCCGCAACTGAAGATGTTAAACGTGCCGAGGAGTGAATGGCTACCGCGTTATGAGGTTACAAACAATCCACTACAGGCTTCGGGGCCCTGTTTGTAAAAGACCGTTACCCAACGTGCCGGGCAACTTTGGGTGGACTTTTGGATCCGTGCGTCACTCGTGCGAAAAACATGAGAAATACAAATAGAAATAAAAAGTCCAGTATGGCTCTTCCAATGGATAAACAGGGAACCCGTCCTTCAGTGGGGAACCTACCTGAGGTCGAAAAATCTGCCATAGGACAAACTCCTACACAAAGAATGAATCTTCAGGTCCCCACAACCAGGATAAACCTAATGGTAGCCCTGAAAATTCTCCAGTTAGATCTATAAAGAGAGAAAAAATAAAATGGTCTCGTGAGGAGTACAAAGTCATTATGACTGCAGTTAATGAAGCGTTACTTAAACCTAAAAAAAAAAACAGCACTCGCAAACATATGACATTTGGCGAGAAAAATGTTTGACAAACAAATAGAAAGTACATTGACAAAAATAAATTAGCCAATGTACAAAGATACATCATGCGAAATAACTGATTGACAGAGGCTGAAATTAATGAGATAAAAAGAATTGCAAGCGCAATAAACGAATCAACAAAATATGAAAATCAACCGGAATCAGAAATAAAAAGTAGTAACATCAAACAAGCCACAGGTCATAATGTAGTAACCGTGATACACACAAATCACTGTGAAGATAACGCTGTAAGTTTAGAAGTACGGGAAATGTGTGATTTGAGTCAGTTACAAGACGACAATAAAACGAGTTCAGAACACACAGAACAGTAAACAAGAAGCCAAGGAAGAAATCAAGAACCATATAAGTCAAATACAAAATATTGCAATGGAGGAACGAGAACAGCTCCCAAATTACAGCCAACAAAGCATAGCATCGAAACTATTAAGCTCTACAATGCAGCACTCAAATTAATTTTGGATGAAGAAGACACTCATATAAATCTCAATGAAGCAATATATGCATCAGCAATAGCAGCAACAAAAAAACTGAACATCAAATTAAAAACAAGGCTGTCTCGCAGACATGAAGATCCACCTTGGAAATGAAAAATAGAAAAAGAAATCGAACAACTTAGAAGTACTCGATGATGTGACAAGAGGAATAAATGTAAGAACTAAGAAAAATGAACTGATAAGAGGAATAAATGTAAGAACTAGGAAAAGCAGAAGAGTCGAAAGAAAATACAAGATTAGAAATGAAAATGAAATCCTATCAACTATGGAAAAAATAAAGTAAATAATACAACTGAAGGTTCAAAGAATAAGACGCTATGAGAAAAGATCAAGATTTTACAGACAAAACAATATTTTTCAAACCGATTCAAAGAAATTTTAAAGGGAAATAGGTAAAAAAGAATTGAAGTGACAGTCCCTCACCAAAATGGAAGAAGTTATACAGTTTTTGGAAAAATGCTTGCCCTAAAGAACATAACAAAGAAGTAAATTGGATTGCACAAGCGATAGAACGAATGAAAAATAAACCAGAACAGACATGGGCTGGAATTACAGAATAGGATGTTAAATGTGCACTAAAAAAAGCACACAACTGGAAATTTCCAGGAATAGATAACATTCCTAACTTATGGCTATATTATTTAAATACAGCACATAAAAACTAGCCAAAGAACTTCCAGAAATGGTTGACGATCCCACTAAAATTCCTGCATGGATGACCAAAGGAATTACATTTCTTCTACCCAAGAATGTTGACACAAACAACCCGAAAAACTACAGTCCAATTACATGCCTTCCGACAACATATAAACTATTAACATCTATTTTAACAAAACAGACATATTTATTCTTGGAAAGAAATGACATGTTACCGCTTGAACAAAAGGGTGCAAACGTGGCTATTACGGATGTAAAGACCAATTGCTTATCAACATCCTGGAAAACTGCTACAGTACAAAGAAAAATTTTAGTACTGTCTGGTTAGATTATCGTAATGCATTCGATAGTGTGCCACATGACTGGATTTTAAAGACTTTAAATATATACAAGATATCACCCGATGATTTTGATTCGTTCTATACCTTGTGCATCAGTTTCATCATACAATGCATGTTGATATGGAAAACAACCCTTTACCTCAATCACATAAATGGAATCTATAAGTCTGGTGAAATAAACATCAAAGGAGGTATATTTCAAGGTGATTCTTTGTCTCCCTTACTATTCTGCATATCATTAATAGCACTAACCAGTCAACTTAATAAGACAGAATGTGGTTATAAAATAGGCCAAAAGAAAATAAGCCATCTATTTTACATGTATGACTTAAGGTTGTATGCTAAGAATGATAATAAGCTGGAAGATCTTCTGCAAACTGTAAAATTCTTTAGTGAAGACATTTGAATGAAATTCAATTTGAATAAACGTGCTAAAGCTATAGTGTTACGAGGATCACTACAACAAACATCCTAAATCCGCTTAGACCCTGCTGTAACAATAAAAGAATTAGAGCCAGAAGACGCTTATAAATACCTAGGTGAAAATGAGAGTGAAAAATGCCCCATAAAAAAATTAAAGAAATAGTGCGTAAAGAGTACTATAGAAGGCTACGACTAATATTAAAAACTGAATTGAATTCTCAGAACAGAAATATAGCCATTAATAGCCTTGCAATCTCAGCTGTCCAAAATAGTTTCAACATCTTAAACTGGACTCTAAAGAACATCAGGCAAATGGATTCTAAAACAAGAAAGCTTCATTCTAAGCATAAGATGCATCATCCAAAGGCTGATGTAGACCGTCTATACATACTCCGAAGATAGAAGAGGTCTTATTCAGCTAGAATTGTCATACAAGACTATTGGTTTACTAACATACATAGAAACAACAAAGGACTGGATGATACAATTAGTTAGACAACATGAAGAAAGAAAGAAAAAATATACAATAATAAAAGAAGGCAGTAAATACAAACAAGATTACATTTAGTAGATTCTGTAGAAAAGCAAAACAAAAGCCAAGAACCAAATATTGCGGTAAAAAATATGAAAATGAAAGCCAAAGATAAAGCTCTTGAAAAGATGGAACAACGCTGGCAAGACAAACCTCTGCATGGCCAATATCCAGAATGTGCCAATAAATCCCATGTTGATAACGTTAATAGTCATCGATGGTTACGTGCATTTGGATTAAAGTCTGAGACTGAAGGCTTTATTCTTGCAGCGCAAGACCAAAATCTTTTCACTAGGAACTTTCATGCAAATATTATACATAATAATATGGATCCAAAATGCAGGTTTTGTGATAAACAACAAGAAACAATAGACCTCAGGCTGTTCTGTACTTGCCCCAAATGGATATAAAAATCGCCACGATAGAGTGGATTAATATTTACATTGGACAATGTGCAAACACTATGGAAAATCTGTAAACAAACACTGGTATGAACATCACCCAGCACCGGTTACAGAAATAGAAGATGTCACTATTCTATGGGATTACACCATCTACACCGACAAAAAAATTAAAGCAAATAGACCGGACATTATTGTTAAAAGCCAGAAAGAAAAACTTGTCTATTAATTGATATGGCTTGTCCAGCGGATTGTAACATAGAAACCAATGAATTTGAAAAACTGTCAAAATATAAAGACCAGTAATTTGAAATAGAAAAAATATGGAAATTGAAAACAAGAGTTGTGTCCGTGATAGTAGGTGCACTTGGAATTATAAAAAATGGAACAAAACAACATGTCGAAAGAATCCCTGGAAACACCAGCTTATGAGATATACAAAACATTGTCTTATTAAGTACAGCCCACACACTAAGGAGAACTTTGTCTATGTAACGCTAGTGATGATAGGAGAAATAGAAAAAACATGAAATGGAGCCATAACAACAGGTCACGACCTGCCTTAGATCTTCCCGCAGACTTGGTTGGTAGTGTGACCACAGCAGAAATCGAAATATGATGAAAAATGACATGATAATAATAATAATAATAATATAGCCAGTTCAACAAGCTATTTTTTAATTAAGTTATAAGAGGATAAGTTCACTAGTACAAAAAATAATAATAATAGATAAAAAAAAATTTAGTTCAATAAGTTATTTTTTTTTTTACGTAATAAAATAACCAAATACTGAAAATATTGAAATAAATTTGAGATAATTTCAGATATATTTAAGGTTATGGAAGATTCTATGGTTGCAGAAATTAGTTATTTCATTAGATTGGTCAGTTTTGGGAAATTTTATTATGTGGATTTTCTTGTAAGCAAAGGAAACTTAAAGATTTACATGTTTTAGCTTTAGTTCGTATTTTCCATTTAACTGTAGGAATTTTATTTACATCTTTCAATTTCCCATAGTTTTTAGAGGGAGAAGTAGAATTACTATATGCGTTATTCTTGAAAGATAAACTATGCTGGTAAAATCGAGACTTAAAATTATTCTTAGTACCTCCGATATAATGTTTGGTGATATTAAGATAATAGCTTGGTATACAATGGAATCTGCAAGATATTTATTTTGCATAGGGCATACGATAGGGTTATGGCAGTTGCAGGAACTTGTGTTATTACTATTATTTATGGTAGGTTGGTTATAATTAATATTGTAATCTTGTTTTACAATTTTATTATTGTTTTTTATTATTGTAGTGGCCTGTTAGGGCCAGGAAGAAAGACACGCAAAGAAGTTAGGTTGAACCAGTGTATTGGAATAACAGAACATATATACAAAATAAAATATGTTATTAGTCAACAGATAGAAGTGTCCGTCTGAACTGTCAAGTTACACTGCTTCTCGACTGCCTGCGGAAATCTCGCAGGTTAGTATTTATGAAGGAGGAAGTTTATTCCAGGGTAGATAGGGCACCATTATAATTCTCATATCGAGATTATCGGTGTTATAACTAAATTTCAGTGTCAGTCAGTTAAGTGCCATACGTGATACACGCTTGGGCGATCATGTCTTGAAAGAGATATGACTGACTGGGCAGAAGATTACCCCGCAGCAGGTTGCCATTGCTTTCTGCGGTAGACTGGTTGCCGACCAAGGCTATAGAACTCAATCTGCCCTGCCATTTAACCCATAACTGGAAGGAAGAGACGGATTAATACCTTTCCCAAGGGTATTTGCGCGTAAGTGAATACAATGGATTTAGCTGGATTTCGAACTCGGCTCCTCGGTTTCTCGTTCCGAGCCGATATCCACTGTACCACAACGCACATCCGTTTCAGTGTATTTTTATTAAAAATTTTGCTAAATGGATTATTAGTTGGGAAGTGTTTTTGAACTAGATTAAGAAATGCATTGCCTAACTTGGTAGTAACCATTTGGTTAAATAGTGATGTGTACCAAATTATTTTCCTATTTCGGTTATGTTTGGTATTATGATTAATTTGTTCATGGTATTTAACATCTTTGCTGTTATATCCGCTGTTTTTGGGGCTGTATTATAGTAATGATTATGCTGATAGAAAATGTCTTCAGTGAAGGAATTATTGTCAAGTGTAACATCTAGAAAGTCAACTTTATTTGAGGTTGGTATTTACTGTTACTTTAAAATTCTTCAGTATTCTATGTATGCATTTACGGATTCTATCTACTATTGAGTTAGTAGAATTAAGACAGACGTTGCTGATATTTCTCTATCGCCTATAAACTAGTCCAGGTTATCTAAGAACCCATTCACTTCTCTAGCATGACGGGAAATTAAGCGAACCTCCTCGGCCTATTCCTCACATCCTGCCTTGTAAATGGCTGGCAAAAGTTTTATCCCTCCCCATCTCTTAATTTGTCCTCTCACAGAACGATTTTTGTCTACACGAAGGTAGACGGAGACATCATCATATTTTTCATGATGGAGGCTCTTCTCATTTCCGTCACGTCACTGCTCTATTCTCTGAATAATTTTTTTCTAGAAGTCTTCTATACTTCAACTATGACAAAAAGGGTCACAGCCTCAATACATTTGGTTTTGCTGCAACAGTTTTTATAGCAAGGATGTTTTTAACGATATATTATCGCTATTTACATTCCCGGGAGTGCGCATGCGTCTTGAATCAAGAAACCGGAGTACCGAGTTCCAGTTCCAGTTAAATTCGCTGCATTCACTTACGTGCAAATACCTTTAAGAAAGGTATTAATATGTCTCTTCTTTCCCCAGCAATGGGTTAAATAGCAAGTCAGATTGGGTTCTATAGCCTTGCTTGGCAACTAGTCTAACGTAAAAAGTAATAGTAGCTTACTGCGGAAAAATATTCTGCCCATGTCTCTTTCGAGACTTGATCACCCAAGCGTGTATCACGGTTTACACTTAACTGATTCACATTCCCAAGACTAATCATTTCCTTGGACTAGTTACGAAACAATGCTGAAGAACCCAGTGTTCGTTTCTATTTAATTTATGGTTGGAGGGGAAAATGAATTTATAACTTTCCCGAGAACATTTGTCCAAAAGTAATGAACCCGACTTGATATCGAACTTGGCTCGTTGATTTCTAATTTTGAGTCTCTAACCATTACACTAGACTGTATAGAGCCAGTCAAGTGTAAATGGCATTGGAGACATATTCCGTTGTCAGATCTTTAACACACAGATAACGTTGAGCTGCAGGCATTTTTGCAAAGTTTTAAAAATATTTGATCAGTTTATTTTACAGAGGAAGACAATTTCATTATTATTCGAGACAAAAATAATTGTCAGTTCAAAAGAAACACATCAATATGAACAATGCGTTCATAAACGCTGCGGGGTTTTAAGAAAAGGAATTAATTATTTCTTTGAAATAAATTGTTGAAATAGTTTTCAACTGAATAAATGAAAAGTTATTTTTATCCATTAAAAAGATAATGCAAAGGTTTACGCGTATTCCCAAATATAATATCAAAATGACAAAATATAAAAAGCTTTAAATTTGGCATAATTATTTCCGAACGCTACAGTATCGGAACAGTTATTTGAAGATCGAGCCCATAAAATAATTATTTGTAAGACTGGATTCTTATTTCATGTGCGATACCACTTCCCGGATCCCATGTATTTATCTCCCTTTAACTCAACTCTCTATGTTATTTGTTTACCACTGCTGTAACCAAGCATTGAACTCACAACTCTTTCAGTCAAGTCACTGGAACTAACCAACGCCTATAACCACTGTCCTTGAAACGTAGAGAGTTGAGTTAAAGGGAGATAGTTACATGGCACCCGGAAGTGCCATTGCACATAGAATGAGAATGATATACCCCAGTGATCAAAATAACGGGTTCAGTTCAAAATTCTTAGTTTCTGAAGAAGGCCGGAGTGTACAACAGCCGAAGTGTCGTAATGGCAATAAAGATGACGACAAAAATCCGAACAGTGTAAATACTTCCTCTTTTCAGAAGTATAGACAAATATCAATTTAGTATAAATAAATGAGGCTGTGTTGTTAGTAATTTTGTCTGACACAGGAAGAGGTTGCAAAACCAAAACATTAACTTAAGAATTCGAATCATGTTCTTGAATCATCGTCAGATGTATACATTCATATGGATACCATGCGTAGTGTCCAACACGTCTACAAATGTCTAAACTATTCACTACATAAAACCATTTTCCATGGATCAATGGTTAAAGATGGATGCAAGCATAGTGGTGCTGAAGTTCTTAAAGAGTACTATTCCTCATCGAATCTCGTAGACTAACGCTTTACAATCACAAATCAACTTTACGAAATATCATCAAACAGATCATTTAATGACTTTCATTAAAAGACAGCTAAAATTGTCTATATATTCAGTGTGCGTCAAATTCGCCAAGCTCTATTCATTGCTTTTCTGCTGTCTTTTTCTCATTCTGAGTAGAGGTGTATGGTGTCCATTTTTTAAAAATGTCTTCACTGCTCCCATCGTCTGCTTATGCTATTCACAGCATCCTTCTGTAGAATCACATCTCTGTTGTTTCCTTTTTTCTCTGTGGTAACTGGCAGAAGAATTGATATTACGAAGAGTGAATATTTGAACGCACTGTTTTTATTATTTTCTTTTTCCTGTTTCTTAATACTTTGTTTTATTTTGGAAGGCATCGTAGGATATTTCAGTGCGCCTTCGGATTTCTGTACATAATTTTCCATCGTCATTTAAAATACCCTCAAGATAGTCAACTATTCTATTTTATGTATTTTATAGTGAGCATGTATTTCATTGCTTATTGCGCATCAGTAATTCAAGTCTCTTTGGGATAAATTAATGACCGTCGAAAGAACCTCGAATAAGACATTAGAATCTATCTTTTTTCTTCCAAAGAAAAAAGTTATTGGTTTATCTTTGAATTACTTTCAATAGGATGTTTTTTGCATTTTCTCTTCCGTTTTTATAATGGAGGAAAAGGCCTCAAGAAAAGTATATTATTAAAGTTAATCTCAAGAGTTTAAATCGAATTTCCTTTTCTTCCTTTAATTCAATACTTGTCTATTTATTTAAATCTGTTAAATTAAAAGTCGTTTTCTTTTGTTTACACTTTCGTGAAAGTCCATCTGAAAATTGTCATTACTAAGTTTTGAAACATTATTGATAGTTGTAAATTCAAAACCATTTTTGCGTCAACACCCACATTCAGATAGAAAAATCCCACCTCCAACCTGCATGCCAAAATTGTTTGGTAAAACTTTTTTACTGGTTTGTAAACTGATATTATGATGTCGTAAAAATATAAAAAGAAGGTAACAAATAACACTGACTTATGCAGCTGTGGGTGCACTTACTAGCGCATTAAAACCAAACGAAAGAAGACATGACCATTCAAAAGCATACGTAAAATGTCAAAATATTAGAAATGTGATCAAGTTATTCCCGTTCAGCCTATTACATATATATATATATATATATATATATATATATATACGTTTTCTTTATCTATACATCCAGGATATTCCTATCAGTCCCTCGTGGTCTCTGACTACGTCATGTGCTTCCGCCTTTCGTTACAAAACCATTTATAATATCTTCAATATCGTATTCTATTTATATTATATCTTCTAATACGAAAGAGTAAATTGATTCAATAAAAACTCCACTTCAACCATAGCCACCAGACGACGTCTGAATATACTGCAACTCTTCAGGAACGTCTGTTTCTTTAAGTTAGTGAATGATGCCATAGTTCTTGCCTTCAACTTTGGTAATAGAAGGAGTTTTGTTTGACATGCAACATTTCTTTCTTCAACAACGGTGCACATATTCATAGGCTAGAATGCTATTAATTTTTTGAATATCCGTTGGAGAAACGGCGTAGTGGTGAGGTTTTGATAGTTTTTTCACCTATTTTTCAAACACTATATATATATATATACATATTGGCAGCAGCCTGTTTTTCAAATATCATTATTTAATACGCCTAACGAGGTAGAATTTTAAGAATGAACAAAGTGTATATATATATATATATATATATATATATATATAAAGTAAAATAAATTTTCAAAATTCAAAAATGTTGAATGAACATGTCGACATAAAATCCCTAAGAGAGATTTTACATCTCCTCAGCAGCGTATATCTTTCAAAATGGAAATAAAAATAAGAATAAAAAGAGAGAGAAAAATAATTAAAAAAAATAAAAATAAAAAAAAGACGGTTAAGATTTGAGAAATTTACGTCACAAAAAATTTCGGAAGTAATTCATGTCTAATTTTAGATTTTATCTTTTAGAAAAAGTTGTAAGTGAAGAAATGGAAAATTTGGATTCGTCTGGCTTACAAAGGAAAGGAGTTAGGAGTGGTGTTAAATTGAGAATAGGGTTAAACAAAATGGAAAGGGAAGTAGGGAAGTAAGAAAACTAAAGACAAGAAAAGAGAAGACTAGAAAGAAAAAAGGTGAGAAAAAAAGAGAAAAAAAGAAAAAAGAAAATTTTTTTCATATTTGAAACGCTCGATACGTGTCAAACAAAACTAACCTTATACATGGGTTAAAGTATTAGAAAAAAGAGACTTTTTAGAAAAAGCATATTTAGGGATAAATAAAGATAAAGAATTAAGTAGATAAAGAATTAAAAATCTTTTTTTTAAGTTAATCTGATTAAAGATACCTCTAGGTATCGATAAACTAAATAAAATAAAATAAAATAAATTAAAAATAAGAATAAAGATTAAAGAAAATATAAATTAAAATTTTTTTTAAATTTATTTTTTAAAAAAATTTATATAAAAATTTATAAAAATTATAATGTGAAAAAGATATATTCATTAGCAGAGGAAAACGGGGGTCAAATTAGTAATTTTTTCTAAAAAGTAGACAAACAAAGGAGACTGGGAGAGGAAGGTAGAGGAGTTAAATACTATTTAAAGTTAAATTAAATTTATATATAACATCCTAAAAATTAAAAAAATTAGAACTTAAAATTTAAGTGTTCAAAAATGCTCACAAAAACCCATGCTCGTTGTGTCTATGTGAAAAATTATATATTATTAAATCACTTAAAATAAAAATCTATTAAAAAAACATAACAAAATCATTTGTAAACATTGCAAAATGTTCACCTTAGAATATGGATACAAAAACAAACTTTATATTAATTAACATGCATATACCTAATAATTCGCTTAAGGAAAATAATAATTGACGAGACATTAGAATAAGTAAATTAGTACATACAATTTTTCATAATAAATAAATAGATAGAAAGATGGGATAATGATAGTAGGAAGTAAATTAGAATAACAAATAAAAAATGTTATTTATAAATTAAAGGTTTTGAAAAAATTAGAAATAAATAAGGACTGATTAGAAGAATAAATTTACTCAAAAGCCCCTTTAAGTTTGACTAAAATTATAAAAAGTTTTCTTTCTTTCTTCATTTCTTTCTTGTTTTCTATGAGAACAGATCAAGATATAGAGAAAACAGAAATGACAATTTTGGTACAAGAATGTATTCATCAAAGAGAATAGGATCTATTGAGAAGTAATAGAAATAAAAAGAAGAAAAAAGAAAAAGAAATTACGTTAAAAGTAGGTTGAAAATATGACTGTTAGGGATGAAAGAAAGAAAAAAGAAAAAAAGAAAGTATGAATTCCCTAAAAATAGAAACAACTGGCCAAATTTCAAAGTGAATCTTTATTCTAAGTAGTTAAAAGGAACACACACAAATTTTATGTCTTCCCACGTATATAAATACAAAACGGATTGTTTCTTGTGTTTAAATGTAAATCATTTTCACAACCAACATCTAACATTACCTGATAATGAGATAGGAATCTCGAAACAGAAATTTCCGTGTCTTTATTTTTAATTCATAATTATATGATTGTATTGTGCTTTACAATATTCATTATATTGAGCACTTTTTATAAAAAAACTAAATGCCGAGGAACTCAAAATCGTAAGACCTTAGGTCCTCTTTACCTGGATATATATATATATATATACTATAGTCATCCGCAGACACATTTGTTTCGCTGTATCACAGCTCATCAGTACGGTTAGACTCCGATTGCTTTTTTACCCAGGATTGAAACCCGACCGAATTGGCGTCAGTCGGCGATTCTACCTCCGGGCTACGAGCGTTCGGTGGAAGAAGGCAGACTTTTTAGCGCGTATACCATTATACACGCCCAATAGCCATAGTGCTCTAATTCATTATTGAATGAGCGATGCATATATGTCGGAGTAGCTACTGTTTTCAAAGTCTCCCATTCTTTCTTGTTATGTCAGAGAGAGAAAAGTGGAGGAGACTTGCGAAGAGTCAGGAACCACCCGACCGTTAATGATGATATATATATATATATATATTGATTTATTGATTGATTAATTGATTGATTGAGCTTTCTATATAGGAAAATTAAAAAAACAGTTACCACTTCCGCAATTTATGTATTACTTTTCAGCAATGAATTGACTTCTTTCAATGACTGGCGTGTGTATACCCCGTCTATATACAACACACTAAAATTTCCCTTCTGTGATTCCATACGCCTGTGGGTTAGTGGTAAGCGACTCCGATGGACACCAAAACGGTCGAGTTTCGATCCTGGCCAAAACCAAGTGCATGTTTAGCCACACTGATGATCTGTGATTCAGCGAAATGGGCCTGTATGTGGATGACGAACATATATATGTTTTCACAATAGTTTTCAGAGTTGAACTAACAGTGAGGAACTAGATATATATTTATTAATAGTAGCATATATATATATATATATATATATATATATATATATATATATATATATATATATATATAACCGTACTGATGAGCTGTGATACGGCGAAACAGATCTGTCTGCGGATGACAATAATTACGCCCTGACTGAGCACTCTAGAAGAAAGGTAGACTTTGAAAAACAGTAGCCACTCTAGCGTGTACGCATTGCTCATTTTAGTAAAAATGAAATTTGAGCACTCTAGCTATTGGGCGCGTAATATGATATGCGCTAAAAAAACTACCTGCATCCACCGAACGCTCCGTGGCCCAGGGGTAGAGTCGCCGACTGATGACAAATCGGTCGGGTTTCGGAGCCTGGGTTGTGTAGCAATCGGAGTCTAACCGTACAGATGAGCTGTGATACAGCGAAACAGATCTGTCTGCGGATGACGATATATATGTATATATGTATGCTACTATTAATAAATGTATAGGTAGTTCCTCACTGTTAGCTCAACTCTGAAAACAGTTGTGAAATTTAAATACTGTTATTTATAACTTACTTTTAGTGATACTACAGTAGAATATTCCATTTATGTGTGGGGAAAATAAAATTAAAGTATATATATATAATTCTAAGAAATAGATTATATATATATATATATATATATATATATATATATAACAAGCCTCTCAAATATTTTGACGGCAGGTGTACACTCTAAGAATAATTCTAAGAATAATTATTTACGTCGTTTTTAAAAGTCACCCTTACCTTTCACATTTTACACCAGAAACGCCAGCTTAGAGAAAAAGTATTAATATTCATCATTTATTTAAACCTATACAAATTTAGATCCATACATTTCACTCTGATGAAGTCTTGAATGAAGAAATGAATAATCTTTTTCTATCAAATCTCTTTCCCTGAGTTATGTACGCTTTGCAAATTTGAAAATTTATCGGAATTTCTACATCCTATTTTAATAATAAATAAGTTTGCACTATTTACATTATTCTTGATAATGACTAAAAATATAGCCGAAAGCGCTCGAATGTACAAAATCTTGAGACAAGTTTTATATAATTTGAGTTTCGAAAAGAAAAAAATTATACGAACACATGAAAAATTATATAAAAACTTAATGATAATACCTTGCATGTCATTTTTAATGAAACACACACACACACGCATATATATATATATATATATATATATATATATATATATATATATATATATAAATCCTCCTGTCATACACATGGAAAAGAGACCATAGCAAAGCTGCGTCGGTTTAGTTCATTCCCTTTACTATCAGTGATTAAACTTTACTACCAGTTATGAAAGCACTTGCCGCATGTTTTCTATTTGACAATAACTTATTAATTATTTGCGTTCTTTTACGCTCAGGGGTTTAGATTTCTTTTTCTTATGTCTTAATGAAAGTTAATAGTAGGTACATCAATACATATGTTGCCGTCACTTTAAGCAGCGTAACAATATATATATATATATATATATATATATATATATATATATATATATATATATATGTATTTTGTCGTTATTTTGACGGTACGTGCCCGCTTTTTATTATAATAATGAACATATCTGACAAACAGTATCACTTCTTCGCCTGCTGTACCGCTTACAGTCTAACAACATCACTGAATGTACCAGGCTCTTGATAAGACTGGCGAAGCTCGAGCTGTTGCTCCTGATTCCTCTAAAGCATTTGACAGAGTTTTACATGCTGGTCTTCTGTGCAAGCTCCAGAGTTCCAGTATTTCTGGACGATTGTTTCATTTAATCCAACCGTTCCTATCAAATCGTGAAATGAAGGTTTTGAACGCGCAAGCTTCAAGAGCCTTTCATAACAACGCAGGGGTCCCTCAAGTTTATATTCTAGTTCCTATGCTTTTCCTGATCAGCGACCTTCCTGATGTAATCATTTCCCAAGTAAGCATCTATACAGATGACACCATTTACTTTCGTTTCAATAAGAAATCTGCCAAGGCTGTTAATGTAAACCTTGATACTGGTCTTCAAAAGGGCTTACAATCTGTGAATGAATGGAGTAGAAAATGGCTCGTAACTTTTCATGCCCCCCAAACAAAGCTTCTCTCTTTTGACTACTATAGAAAGACTTTCCAGCCTATCATCAAAAGGGATTATGCTAGTCTTCTAGAGAGCAACACACTCCACGTTCTTGGCCCATACTCTCTCAAATGATCTCACATAAAATGACTGCATCGAATCCTTAGCTTGCATTACTGCAAAAAAAAAAGTTTGGCTCACTGTATTGGGCCAGGAATTTTTTTTTCGTCAAAATCTATTTTGCACATTTAAAAATCTACCTTTCGCATTGAATACTGTTGGGTGCTCCTGCTATTCATCTTGAGTTTCTTAAACAAAATCCAAATGAGTATCTGCAATATAATCGACTCGGACTTCCAATAATTTATCTACTTTTCTACGAGGCTTTTTCCCTGGTTCCCCGATCACTTCTATTTATTTGTACTACTTGATTGTCATCACTGCCTCAACCTTTTAACGTCAAAATAGTTACATTCGACCGCCTCTTCTACTCTAAGAGTTTCTTTACTTGTACTTCCCTTTTGTGGAATTCCCTTACTTCCTTGATAGACATAATTTCCAAAAGTTTAAATGAAACGTTGTTTACCATCATTAATCCCCTTGATTTCCATCCTTCTCTTATTTTTTGATAGATTTTCTTTTTCACCTTAATTTTCTTTAACTGTAATACCTTGCGCACTATTGGCGATTCTGCCTTGTTTGGTGGTGAAATGGTTATGAAAAAAAGTAAATAAATGCTGCAATAAATTCAACAAACCTTATAAATTTTATAATCTGATTACCCGTGTAGGTAATTTTGTAACCATTTTTTAATCGAAAAATTGCAAGTCATTCATTAGTTGATATATTCTACGTATGCGTCTCAGTAATGAATGAACTTTTTACATTCTGAATATTTCGGTTAAATTGGATGACGTCAGAAATTATCGTAGTCGTAGTGACCCGAATGTTTAACAACACTAAAAAATATACATGCACACACATATTTGTATATGAACGTGGGCGTGTGTTGTGGTGCAGTAAATAACGACTCATGCAAATACCCGTTTCTTCTCCTACCTACAGCTATGGGTAAAATAGCCGAACTGATTGGGTTCTATAGCCTTGGTAGGCAACCAGTCTACCGCAAAAGTAATGGCAATCTACTGCGGTGAAACCTTCTACCCAGTTAGCCATGTCTCTTTTAAGACATGATTGCCAAGCGTGTATCATGTATGGCACTTAGCTGACTGATCTGAAAAGAATTGAATGGCAGGACAGATTAAGTCTTCTTTCAGTTCTCATTGTGTATTGCCTTCGTTGCCAAACAGTCAAAGTAATGGCAACCTCCTGCGGGAAAAACTTCTCCCTAGTCAGTCATGTCTCTTTCGAGACATGATCGCTCAAACGTGTATCACGTATGATACTTAACTGACTAATAGCTACCAGATGAATGAATTTGAATTTTGTTCATATCTGAAAGATTACAAAATAGTAAGCCTAATATTATCTCATTTGGGTTACGAAAGAGAATCTAACTGCACCAATTGTCTGCAGATCCAATTTGCTTACTATTCTTCTTCAGCTGGTATTCATTTTAATACTCATTATAATGTAGTTTCTGTCACAGGGGTACGAGAATGCGGCAAACTCTGCACATTAGTAGGGCTTTTGGGGACTATCTTGTTAACCATAACACTGCAACAGACACTCAAAATAAATATTTTTTTTAAGTTCAGCTTAGTTTGTCACGCTAGTGCTTGGACAGTAACTATTGCTCTCCGATAAACATTATTATAGCAACAGACTGTGACCTTAATGCTAATGACATAATCAATCAAGGTGGTGACGTTTCACACTACTTCAAAAAATATTAAGATGGAAACCCATATAAATACTGAAAAGAGCGATAACAGCTATTGAACTTGAGAAACATGTTTTCCTAAAAAAAATTTAAAGACAGATTCTATATAAATAAATTTCAACCGATAGTAAGTCCTGGCTGTTTGGTCAATGAATGCAAAATGTTTACCCCTACCACTGCTTTATGTCAGAGGGTTACAGATGAATTTTTAGAAATCTAATATTTTCAAGTGTCAAGTTATCAAATGCTCTTGGATTTCCAGTGAAATTTTCATTTGCAGAGACAGTAATTTTGTGAATGCCGAGAATTCATTATCCTGAAATTGCAATCTTGCAATTTTATTGATATAGTAAGACTTATTGGTATAGTAAAGGCCTAGATCTTTGATTCTGGTATAGTCTGTGGCCTACTCGGTTTTAATATATCCTACCTAAGAAAGAATATATATATATATATATATATATATATATATTGTAACTAAGTTGTTGAACTCGTAGGTCTATTTACCTTTTTATTCATGCATTTACTTTTATAAAGAGTGCTCGATACAAATGTAGAGCTTTATACTGTAATGGTTATTACAATGTTTTTAAATTCATAGTATCACATAATGGGCTGGCTTCGAAACATGAGAATTTTTTGTGTAGTGATACTATGAATTTAAAAACATTGTAACAACCATTACAGTATATATATATATATATATATATATATATATGAAACTATTAGGTTATTTATTGAAATTAATTATTTTCCCTAAACTCTAACCATAACCCCTAACTTTAACCTCTAACTTTTACCAGCCAGTTATAATGCTTCCTTGTAATACGCTTTTTAAGGTAGGCCACATACTTTACCAGCAACAGAATTTCGTAGGCCACATTCTAAAGGTAGGCCACATATTATACCGGCACGAAAAATTCTTTTGGAAAGCAGTTTGGACAGAGTACTTTCAGCACTCTCCGGAGGTTTTCTGTATTTGTTATATAACTTTGTTTATCGCAGTATATTAAAAGCAGATCTGTGTACGCTGTATTTACTGAGTTGTTATAGTCGAGAAGCAGATGGACGAAAATCTGCAAACAGAATGTCATTGTCGCTTTTTATGTACACTTTCTTTTGATCACACTCAGGACTGATATCGAAGCTTAATTGAGAGAAAAGGTCGGACTGAAGTAAGAATGAAATGTTGTTCTTATCTTTCAAGTAAGGACAGTCCGCCTTGAAAATAATTATCCAAAATCCTGCATTTTACTTGGGAAGTCTTCTCTCAGTTCTCATTGTGCATTGACTTTGAAAACGTTCGACCGAGGCAGTTAAATACAATCGCGTGTTAGCAACAAGCTGGATGTACACGCTTGTTATTCGGAGTTGCATGGCTGGACACGCATATCTGAGTATGTCCATCTGCTAGGTTGGGTAGATAATCCCCGTTGTCAACTCCCACTTCGCCGCTTTTGAGGTTGGCTAAAGCACCTCGACGTTGTGTATTGGTTAGCAAGATTGTCTCGCTATAACCTATTACTACTGAGGAGTGAGTTTGATTCTCACTGGGTATTGAATACTTTCGGCCTTGTGCCATATCTTCGCTCCTCTTAGAAATTAACCATTTGTCGTAGTTAAACAACCACATAGTCATCCTCTAGTTTATACTGCAACTGTGATTAATATTCATTATAATTTAGTGTAGTATGGCACGGGTACGAGAATGGTGCACATCGGTAGTGTTTGTGTGATTATCTTGTTAACCATAACATTACAACAGACACTAAAAATTGATATTTTTAAGTTCAGTTTAATTTGTCACGCTAGTGCTCGTATAGTAATCATTGCTCTCCAACAAATACTCATGATATTAATTGACTGTAATATTAATACTAAAACCATAACCAAGATGATGACATTTCACTCTACTTCAAAACATATTCGGAAGAAAACCCATATCACCACTTGAAAGAGCTGTAACAGCTATTGGACATGATAAACCAATTTCACTGAAAAACTCTTTTAAGAGATAGAATTTTAAAATTTCAACTGAAAGAGAAAATAATGCCAAATTCACGATGCTGGCTTTCCACACTACTTCTAACAAAAGATTACGAAGGAAACCTATCAATACTGCAAAGAGTGATAACAGCTACTGGGCTTGAGAAGTATATATTTTTCTGAAAAAATTGAAAAGACTGATTGTATAAATTTCAATCAAAAGCTGTAATAGCTGCTCAGTCAATGAATGCAAAATGTTTCCTTGTAAGGAAATGACTACCATTGTTTTGTGTCAAGTGATCAGAGGTTTACAATTAACTACAATTTCCAAGAGAGAACACATTATTTAGCGGGATCAATAGTTTCAAAAAGACCAGTACACTCATACTCTCCATCACGATGACGTATAACTTCGGGTTAGCAGCCTCATCGACTGCCTTCTAATAGTTATGTTTACCCAATTTTACCCAATGGTTTCGGTCAACTTGTGGCATGATTTTCTGGTATTTCCTAACGACACTGGGCGGTATTATTAAAAAAAAAGAAAAAAAAGATCGTCTCTGACAAATCAACCCTAGCGAGATTTGAACCCGAGTCATCATAATGCCAACATTCTAACTACTTGGGCACCTGACTAAAACCTACAAATTGCTAATACCACGACGAAAGTTTTGAACAAGTATAGAGTTGTACGTTGAGGTGTAATAGATATCGGTTTGGATTGCGAAATCGAAGAGCCGAGTTATAATTCTAGTAGAATTCGTTTCATTCGGTAGGAAAAGTATTAATCCATCTCTTCTCCCTCCACTTATGAGTTGAATAGCAGGAGAGACTGATTTCTATAGCCTTGTTTTACCACAGAAAGTAACGGCAACCTACTGCAGGAAAATTTCCTGCCTAGACAGTTATGTTTAGAAAGAGAAATTATCGCCCAAGCAAAATCGAGATCTCATGACATTGAAAACCGGCACAAAAAGATCTTATTACTCCCGATTTCCCGCATTTATTCCAGTAAAAAATTGCTCCAAAAGATAGATAGATAGATAGATAGATAGATAGATAGATAGATAGATAGATAGATAGATAGTCTAAAAGCCTAACCCTGTGTTTGATTCAGCATGAAGGGAATAAATGAAAAGAGTTCGTCTTAATCTGTTCAAACACGCTTCACTGAATAATATTCACTCGCTGCGGTGGTCGCTGAATTAAATGACTTCGAAAAGCCTGTTTAGACAAAAACATGGAGTATTGTTGACATATCAGGGTTGGAGTTGGTTAAATCATCACATTCTAACCTACAAGATGGCTCATTAATTTAAAACTCCTCTAAAACAACATTTCTCTATTAATCATCTAAGACACGCCTCTCTGACTTCCATAATCATGGCTGATACTAACCTCCAGGAAATTTACTCATTAGGCCTTTTTTGTGTTAACGCTCTCAGCTGAAATAAAGTGGAAAAACAAGTGTATGTGTAGGTACTTGAAGGCTATCCCAATGCGTTTAGTAAAATAAAGGAAGGTAAAGAAGGTGTTTGGTATTACCTATTTATTATTCATTAATATTTCGAGATCAGAATCTCATCTTCAGAATGATAGGAGAGCTTGATTTCACGTCCGCTGATGGACCGTGCCTTTAAACGAATGGTCTCTTTTCGCTGCTACTGCTGTCATTAATTGTAGTGAGTCATTTTATGCATACCGGGAAGAAAGTTGGTTCACTGTGACAATTTTTCTCTTCAGATTCTGTCACGCATATCTATAAGTCAACCTTTCGTCCATACTTAGAATATTACTGCAACATGTGGTCCGTTGCTGCGGCTATTTACCTTGAGCTTCTGAATAAAATGCAAAGAAGATCCAACAATATTATTAACCCTGATCTGGTGGCTCGGAATTAGTGACTTACCCACCGCCGTAAGTTTGACTCCATGTGTCTTATCTATAAATACTTTCATGACAATTGTTCGGATGGGCTTTTCGCTATAGTACCTAAACTATTTTATTTTAATCCCAGTATTAGACTGACGTTGAGCTGGCTAAATTCTATGCTAACATTTTCTTTTCTCGCAATTCTCACTTGTGGAACACCTTTTCGATTCCATGGTTTTCTAGCCAACTATAATCTGCAAAAATTTAAATACTATGTCAATCGCTATTTACTGTTCTCTTTTCTCTTCTCGCTCATTTGTAATGTTTCTGTTTTTAATTATTCTGCACCCACTAACTCTTTGTGGCTTTAATGCCTTGCGCCGAACAAAATCGATAAAAATATAGAATACAAAACTGTTGAAGGGGATAATATTTTCCACTATAAAGTCTGTTTCCTCACTTTTCACTCTTGAAAGAGTTCAAAAGCATCTCCGAGTCCTTGTTGGGGAAAAATATGTTTATTTCTATCACTTGTAAGATTTGGCGAGCCTCTCACTACTGTATGGCTATTCCCATGTAAAGTGTTCATACGAACTGCATTTCTTGATTTCGCTAGACGTAATCTTTAAAGTCAGGACACGCTATGGTACTCACATAGTAGTAAACTACTCACATTCCATCCATACACCATCGGCGAGAACAACGTTTCACTCAAACAACTTCTTTCAGCTACTGCCCTGTGGAAGAGACTCCCAAGGGAATGTTTCCCCGATCACTACATTCTTAACCTGTTCAGATCTAAAGTTAACCGTTATCTTCCGTTCCTATCCAGCCTTATCATTACCCTTTCCCTCGAAAACAAAACCAAAAAACAACTTCATTTCTCTTTTGACCATGACTTTCGCATTCACTTCAACACTCACCTTCAACAATTCTCGGAAGAGATCTAGAAATGCCTGTTTTCAATGTGCCATCTTGTGTGTTCCAAAACACATTTTGTCAAGGGTAAAATGGCCTGAACAGCTTTCTCGCTATCTTATGTGACAGATGCCAATAATTTATAAATTCTCAAACAGGTGAATAAATGGCTTAAACGTTGTAAGGGTAACTGTATCAAAAGGCATCAGCCTACAATTGTTTACACGAAAAAAGATTTTCCTAATGCCATTATCTCTTCAGGACCTAGATAATCATGACTTTTCCTCTTCTTTAATTTCTGTGAATTAATTTATTCGTTTTTTACGCCTTATCATCCCTTGCTGTTTATTTAAATCCTGAAAATATTTTTAGAGTTTAAGAATTTTATTTGGGTAGGGGATAATAATGGTCTAGTGATACAAGTCTTACTAATTAACCCATAGCTGGGAGGAAAATGGGTGGATTCATACCTACTCGGAATTTGATAAACAAAAAATTTCGATATGGATATAGTGGGTGAGTCAATTTTATATTACAAACAATGTATAAACTGATCCCTCAATTTATGTTCACATTAGATACTTTACATTTATATTAAAAAAATGTAAACAAATATAAAAGTCATGCTAAGCAGTATTTCTTGACTGATTCGTTTTCTACGCCATATTAACCCGTTGCAACTTATTTAAATCAAGAATTTTTTTAAGCTGTAAGATTTTTTTTAGTGTAATAATGTTTTAGTGATAAAAGTCTTACTAATTAACCCATAGCTGGAGGAGAAGACATGCATTCATACCTTTTTCGAGAGGATTTACGCGTAAGTGAATATAATGAAACGAGAACTGTAACTCAACTCTCAGATTAAAAATTACTAGTTATTATCCATTACACCACCCAAGCGTACAGGATATTCCCAAGTTTCCCCATCTCTAGATACTGACTAGGCTTGACGTTGCTTAACTTCGGTGATAGTCCGGTAACCTATGTTTCAATGTTATATAGACATGACATACCACTCGCACATCTAAGCGCACAGCTCCTGGTATTTTCAAGCAGTCCCCCATCTTGATAATGAACGGGCTAGACGTTGCTTAACTTCGGTGATCGTTCAGGAATATGTGTTTCAATGTGATGTGCTCGTAACTCCTCTGTGAATTGTCATACATTCTTGAGAACCAGTAGAATGAATACCGTTACCAGTTGCTCAACTTCTAATTCTGAGTTTTCTTTCTAATAGTCCAATCAAGGCTAGAAAGGTAATACCCTGCTATTTAATCTCTACCTTTAACTTTTTTCATGGTGCCCAATCACATGAATTTAAACGAAATTTAAATACCTGGGAAATGTTCTAATAAGGGACAAAAAGTGTGACACTGAGATCCGAAGGCGAATTTGCATGACCTATGATGCATTCCAGAAGCTGAGTAGAGTATTGAGAGACAAAAATTTCACTAGAAACAAAAAAGAGAGTACTAGATTGTTATGTTTTATCTGTCCTTCAATGAGACAGCGAATGCTGGACAACCTCTTCAAAGGTGAAGGAGAGTCTTGAAGCAAGCGAAATGTAGTTCTACAGATGAATCCTGAGGATACCATAGACAGAACATGTGAGCAACGACGAGGTTTTAGAGAGGATGGAAACGAAAAGGAAACTGATACTTAACATCAGGAAAAGACAGCTGAAGTTCTTGGGAATGTAATAAGAAAAGAGGGTTTGGAGAATCTGATATTCACAGGACAGATAGAGAGAAAGAGAGACAGGGGAAAGCAATGCGTTATACACTTCATGATTTTGAGCAAGTAGATGGCAGGGCAGGGTTTGGAAGGGGTAACAGGAGAACGCGTATTAAGAGCTACTAGGGATAGGAAGGTGTGGAAGGCCATGACCGCTGAAGGGACACGGCACATGGAAGAAGAAAAAGACTAGATTGGCTTCGAGGTCTTACCCTTTTGCCGTTAAAATAGATGTAACCGAACAGTTTCTTTTCTCGCACTTCCCGTCTATGGAACTCCTTTTCATTTATTTGCTTACCTGATAGCTACAATATCCAAAAATTTAAACAACACCATTTGCTATTTTCTATTTTCTTAAATCCCGTTCATCTTTTGTCATTTCTATCCAAACCCCTGTACCTCATTTTTCTGTCGATAGTGGCTGCTTTTCCTTGCTTGGGGTGAAATGATTAAAAATATAAATAAAAAAATGAAGAAACGGTTTCATGGCTTTCCGAAATGAATTAATGCGAAGACAAGGCGGGAATACTCGGTTAGCCGACGCTACTACTCGCGGCAAATACTGAATCGAACATTTGCTTTATTAAGCCTTCCTTATTGCGTGTAATGTGTTGATCAAGGCGCCTATCATTTAGCAAGGCATAACAACCACCGACCTTCAAGTGGAAACGATAATAGCAAAAGGAAACTTCTGATTCCAGTTCAGAGGTGACTTTTCCTCATTGGTCATTTCCCATTCGTTCATTTCCCAATGGTCAATTCCACAGCCGTCGAGAATGAGAACATCGGAATAACAGGTTAAGCTTCATGAAAATCGATAAATCTATCGTTGAAAGCACCAGATATTCACTTTCTTTCTATTCCCTCACCACCTTCCCTCTCTCCATGTTTCTCTCTCTCTCTTTCTCTCTCTCTCTTTCTCTCTCTCTCTCTCTCTCTCTGTGTATGTGTATCGAGCCTAATTTCTCAGATTCGCACATACATACAACCTAATGAAATTATTGCAATTATTATACTAATCAAATTTCTTCTTATTCAAGTGAAAAGAGGAACATCCTGAACAATGATTCAAAACAAGGTTCAATGAAATTTTAATGGTCTACGGATCCTCCTCTAAATTTTCGCTGGAAATATATAGAACCCAAGATAGCCAGTGTTCAACTCTGGGTACAATGAAACTCTAATCTAAACGAAATAAAGCCTTTGATGTATCCAGCTTTGTTCGGACAATTGAATTTTTTCTTTTGTACATTTACAGTAGATATCTTAAAGTTTCGGCCGATCAATTCTTCAGTCATCGTCAATTGTATTCGTCGAAAAAGAAATTTCCGCACAGAATCTACATGACAAGGAAAAAATGGAAACGTTGTCATAATAACAGCAAGTAGCCGAAGAGGTTAAAGTTTCTAACGAATTTTGGATATCAAAACTGTTATACGGTCGACATATTTTTGACTCAGATGTTGTTGGGCAGTAGAGACATTTTTCGGAACTATTTTTTCACGCTGCATATGAAAATCAAATTTATTTTTTCCCATCACATCAAGCTTTTTCAGTATAGATAATATTTATTTTGCTTAAGATACACCAGATACCCCTTTAACAGTGATGCGCTAGCACCAAGAAGTCAGTTAAGTGCCATACGTGATAAACGCTTGGGCATCATGTCTCGAAGTAGACATGACTGACTGGGCACAAACTGTTCCCGCAGTAGATTGCATTTACTTTCTGCCGTAGACTGGTTTCCAAACCAAGGCTATAGAACCGAATCTTTCTTACTATTTAACCTATAACTGGACGGAGAAGCGGCGGATTAATACCTTTCCAGGGGTATTTGTGCGTATGTGATTGCAACAAATTCGACTGGAATTCGAACTCGGTTCTCCGATTTCTCGGCCTGAGCCAATATCTACTGCACCATTCCAACATTAAACGTTTTCAGGTTAAAATAACTTACCATAAATAAAAAAGTACCTTAACGAATGCCTTTTCATCATTTCAAATTCAGAAATTATTTTCAGAAAAATCTCACACAAAATTAAACTAAGGCAAACCTGTATCAACAATTCTTTCATCAAAACAAAAATAAAAAGGAATGAAAAATACATTCACTTTTGTCCATCCAAAGCTATAAATCTTCTCTCCTTGGAAACTCTACGTTACTTTTGAAAAAGTTGATCTCTTTTGATGTTCCAGCAGAAATCAGCCATTATGGTCATATCCCATCTGTCCTTGTAATCTTTCTTCCATTACCTTGACATCTCTCCCTGCTCATCAATATAGTCACTAAGATTATAATCTTATTTCATATTCAGCGTAAAAAAATAACCCAGAAATATGTGCCCATTGCCCAATAACATTTGGGTCGAAAAAATGTCGAGTAGTTATATCGTTCTATATTGACTAATGGGACTTGAATCTTTCATATTTAAATATTACAGTTATTCAACTTCAGAATCCATCAAGTACTCTCGGTGTGTGTGTGTGTGTGTGTGTGTGTGTGTGTGTGTGTGTGTGTGTGTGTGTGTGTGTGACTTACATTCTCCTCTGCAATGTCTCAGACAGATGCTGCCATTCTCCACCTTGGGGTGGTTGTTTATATAACTGCCATAGGGTTCTTTTCCACGCATGCATTCCATCTGCAGTTGAGGTGAACACGCGCTTCTAATCAGTTTTACCCCATATAAAGCAGTACAGTCCCTAAGACACAAGGGGTTAGTCGCTGTGGAAGAATTAGGAACAGAAACATTAACACAGTGCAGGAAGAGAGAAGAGTAATCAGTATGACAGTAGATAACGATTGGTATTGCATTGGAATTTTTGCAGATTAAAGTTGGCTGGAAAGCATAGAGCCGGAAGGGAGTTCCACAAGCGAGAAAAGAAACTGTATATCGACATCACCCCATGCAAGACAGTAAAACAACTATAACAAAAGAAATTATTGGATGCAGAAGAATTAAAAAAATAGTTTATTGAGGAAAAAAGGAAATAGTAATTAGGAGGACAGTAGAAAGTGATTGACATTGCATTAAATTTTATGGGGAATAAAGGTGGTTGGAAAGTATTGAGCCAGAAGCGAGTTCTACAAGAGAAAAGTGCAAGCGAAGGATGGAAATAAGGATGTGAAGAATAGAGTGAAAAAGGAAGAAGAACAAGATTCAGGAGGTGTTAAGGAAATGATAAAAACGTATAAGGGTCAAGCGGGTAAGAGATGACAATTGACATTGCATGTAAATTCTTTGAGATTATAGATAAGCAAGTATACGAAAGGAAGTTTCACAGGCGAGAAGTGAAACAAAAGAAGCTGATGGAGTAGAATTGACAGCTGCATTTAATTGTTTTGACTGTAAAAGGGAGGGACATTGTTGCTAGTTTGGTTGTTCGAGTAAATTCTTATAGAGGGAGCACCAGGGAGCTAAGCTCGTCGGAGCAGAAGCTATGAAAATATTTGTAGAAGAGACAGAGTGAAGCCACATTACGTCGGTAAGAAAGTGGCTGCAGTCGAGCTGCCTGGTCGGGATAGTTTACATTGCAGATTCTCTGCTGGAGCCTGTTGAAAACCCCGAGATGAATAGCAGGAGCGCCTGATCAGATATGATGGTTGATTTTTATATGTGCAACATGGACTCAGGCGAGAAAAAATTCCTGGCCCGACACAGTGACCCAACCTTTCTAACAGTAGATTTAGCTATTGTTAATTTAGTCGTGCCACCTGAAGACCACGGAGAGAGTGAGGCCGAGGAGGCGCAATATATTGCTTTCAGGGAGGCCAGCTAGATCCATCTTAATAAGGACAGGAGGGGCTGTCTATGGTGGTTGACGCATAGCAGCTTCGTTTTGAAAGCATTAAAGTCTAGGAGCCATTTCTTACCTCAGTCCACCACAGGTTGGATGTCTTTCTCAAGATCAGCAGCTAGATTTCCTTTATCCGCCTTTGCAGATTTCTGACTGAGGCAGGAGTAAATTATAGTGTCGTCAGCGTAAATATCTAGTTGGTATTAGATCACATCAGGGAGATGGTTGATGATGATCAGAAAAGGCATTGGGCTTAGAATAAAACCCTACGGGACACCTGTGTTTGTGTGATAGGATATGGAGGCATGCCCGTTCAATACGAACTTAATTCATTATATGGTTTAATAGGAACGATTGGATCAAACTAAGCAAACGTCCAGTGATACCATAGCCCTGTAGCTCGCGCAAAAGGCCGGCATGCCAGACCCTATCAAATTTTTGGAGATATCGCCGTTCTTATTGAAGGCCACTAAGACATGAGATGGCACGATTAAACTAGCATTTAAATTTGGCTGGAATTTTTTTTAATTGTCTAGTTTAAATGTAACTTTAAAAATTGTACAAAATTTGCTAGCCACATGTGGAAGTTGAAATTAAAATATGGAAAAAAAAACAGGCATAACGTGAAGTATAACAAAAATAACCAAGCCTTACAACGGTAGAGAAATATGTAGACTGTGCCAGAAAGAAAAGTTAGATATTATGTTATTCCCCCCAAAAAATGATGTGACGACGCTCTCGGGTCGCTAGTCGTTTGACACAGTAGCTGGTCTTCAAATCGTCTATTATAACGGCGCAACTTCTTGCTCACGCTGTGAATTCTGATCCAAGGAATGCACGCCGAAATCTTGCTAGCTGTATCTTTACCGCGTCGAACCAGGCCGGACGCGCGCATACATTGGTTAACAAAAAAAAAATACAGCACCAAAAAATAAACAAATAAATAAATAAATAAATAAATAAATTCGATAATGCCTGAATAGGTTGCGGAAAGAGTCTTTATATATATATAAAAAAATACAAAAACATAATTAGCAAACAGAAAGAGAATATATCAGTCTTCGAATTTCCATTCTCATAACGGGACGAAAGTTTTTGTTTAAGAATAATCAGAGCTTTCAATTGTCCAAATTTAAAAAAAAAAAAGAAGTCTTTTCAATGCTCTTTACCGAAGTCTTACGGAAACAGCCGAAGATGAGTGCAAGGTTAGCGGGGGCGGCAATAAATTCGTCTTGTCTCTTTCGTTCGGCAACAACAACTGACTTTTTATGCTTCACCCAAATTCTCTTGGGATGTGCGGGATGGACCCAGGTATCTATACAAATCAAATCTTTAACCAATGAGATTACTTCCGCATCTACATTTCGAGGTGGGGTTATATCACTCCCTTGGTTTAGCCAATGAGGTAACAATGTTTCTGTTGACGTCATCTATTGACGTAATTTCTCTTCTTCTTCTGGTTCAACTGACTAAGTCAACAATCCAACTGTTATATTGGAAATTTATGATTCACATTCAAAAGTTCTACAAGAACACTTTTTAATACAACTCTGTACGGGTGTAATTTAATTATGACCACAAACTAAATATTTAAATAATTATATTATTATTATTATTATTATTAGTAGTAGTAGTAGTAGTAGTAGTAGTAGTTAATAATATATATATATGTATGTATATATATATATATATATATATATATATATTAAGCAATTAATGAATTTTATCAAGCCAACATTATTTTCTTATTACGATACACATTATATATTGATTGATATATTTTCTCTTGGCTTCAAATCGAAGTTACAGTACAGCGTGGAAACTGTTGGAGTAGAAGTTACGGCTGCATTTTGTCGGTTTCACTGTGATCTAAGTTCATCGGAGCAGAAGCCGTGGAAGTATTTATAGAAGAGACACAGGGAAGCCACGTCGCGCCAGTGGGAGAGAGACTGCAGGCGGTCTGCCAAGTCGGTATCTATCACATTACAGAGCCTTCTCTGAACCTTATCGAGAAGCCTGAGGAGAACAGCAGGGGCACCCGACCAGATGTGGCAGCAGTATTCAATGCACGGGCGGATGGTAGATTTATAAATGTGCAGGATAGATTTATACAGAAAAAAGTTCCGGGCCCTACACAGAGAACCGACTTTCATAGCAGCGGATTTAGCAATGGATTCGATATAGTCATTCCATTTGAGGTCCGCTGAAAGTGTGAGACCAAGGAGGTGTAGTGTTTTACTCTCTGGGGGTAAGCCTGGTCCATGCTAATGGGAGGTAGGTGAGATTGTTGATGATGGTTAATTGAGAGTAGCTTCGTTTTAGAAGCATTAAAATTTACTAGCCATTTCTCACCCCAGTCCAATATGGATTGGAGGTCTTTTTCAATCTCGCCTGCGAGGTTAGCTTTGACGCCTACACCAGATTTTTGTAGGAGGCGAGAGTAAACTGTGGTGTCATCGGCGTACAAACCTATTTGGGCTCTTATGGAATCAGGGAGATCATTAATGTATATCAGGAAGAGTGTAGGACCTAAGATAGAGCCTTGGGGGACACCTGCGTTTGTATGGTAGTTCTGGGAGGCATGTCCGTTTAATACCACCTTCATTGTGCGGTTAGAGAGGAATGACTGGATTAGTTCAAACAAATGTCCAGTTATACCATAGCTCCGCAGTTTACATAGAAGGCCAGCATGCCAAACTCTGTCGAACGCCTTAGATATATCCAATGCAACGGTTCGGGCTTCGCCATTCCTGTCGAGTGCCTGGTATATGTACTCGGTGATGGTCGTTAGCATATCAGCAATAGACCTGGTGAAGCGGAAACCATATTGCTTGTCCGAGAGGAGCCTGTGTGCTGTGAGATGCTGAACCACCTCGGCGTTGATAATGGCTTCGAAAACATTGCCAAAGATCGGAAGAAGGCTGATAGGGCGGTAATTTGCAGGGTCAGAGGGTTCTCCAGTGTTTTTAAATATAGGAACTACAGAGGAAGATTTCCAACAGGCAGGAAAGCAGAAAGCAGATAGGCAGAAGTTGTAGAGCTTAGAAAGGACAGAGGAGAGTTCAGGGGCACATTTCTTTAAGACTATGGTTGGGATTCCGTCACCACCGCTCGCTTTGTGAGGGTCAAGTTTTAAGATTATCTTAGAGACAAGCGAAGGTGTAATGTGGACATCATTCAATTGTGCCTCGGTTCTAGGTGAGAAGTCGGGTGTAAAAACTCCAGATGAGTCCAGACTCGAATTGTTCGAGAATCTGCGGGCAAAGCATTCAGCCTTATCTGCTGGGGAGGTGAGGACCTCAAATTTGTTGATTAGCGGGAGTATTGTGGACTTGCTCTTGTTAAGTACTCTTTTACAGAGTCGCCAGTAGTCTTTAGAGCCGAATTTAGAGCATGCTATGCGTTGCTTCATTCTGGCAGCAAACAATATCTTAGCTTCGTTAAGTATCCTTTTACACTTATTACGAGCTGAAGTGAAAAGGCGCCTGTTTTAGTCCGACGCGTAGTTACGATAGAGTCGGAAGAAATGATTCCGGTGGGCAATGGCAGCCGAGCAAGCGGGTGAGAACCATGGAGACGAATGAGATTTAAGCTGGAATTTCCTAGCAGGGATGAAGGCATCGATGCCAGCCTTAACCCAAGAGGAGACCTCGGATGCACATTCTTCGATGGGAAGACGAAAGACGTTGTTCCAAGGGATGTCACAGAGGAAGTCTCGGAACGAATCCCAGTCTGCTCTTTGATAGCAGTAGGATATTCTACTTGTCTGGGTTTCATGGGTCGGACGGGAGTGGAGTGAAATATTGACGGACACTACAGTATGGTCAGAGTTTCCGAGTGGGCAGAGTTGTCTGGTAGTGAAAGAGTCTGGGATGGAAGAGGTCTAGAAGTGAGTCCCTTCTGTTCGGGTTGTCGGAGAAACGCGTGGGGAAGTCCACTACTTGTGTAAGGGATTGGGTGATTGAAAAGTTCATGGTGTGGACATCAGCAGGGTCGGTGACAGCGTTCTTCAGCCACTTGGTGTGGTGGGCGTTAAAGTCACCAAACACGAATACATGGGCAGAGGGATGGGAAGAAATGGCTTTGTCAATATTGTCAGAAATGATGTCAAGTAACGAACAGTCAGGGGAGGAAGGAGAGCGATAGAGAAAGAAGAGATAGCTAATCGAGCTGAGAAGTGAGAGGCGGAAGCACATGAAAGAATGATCTGGGGATTCAAAAGATGACACCCTAGCTAAGGGAAGGTGTTCGCTGACATAGACACCAAGCCCATGCATATAAACATTGGAGTCCTTCCTGAAAAGGGGAAGGTAGCCAGCAACGTAGAACTCAGATGAGGGGATAGAAGGGTTAAGATTAGTTTCACATAGGGCTAATATATCAGGTGAGTTATTATGGAGGAAAGAATCTACGCTGGGGAAGTTGGTGCGGATGCCGCGTATGTGAGTGAAAGAGATGCAGACAGGTTTGGGCGTTTTCAAATGAGCTGGTTTAGTTTTGCTATTATGTTTGATTTTTTCCATAGTGAATCAGTTAAGGAGAGGTCTTAGAATAGAATCAGTCGGTCAATCATTTGCAACTTGTGAAGGATGGAGACTGGCGCGGCCTACAACATAATGTGGCCTCGGGGTTGCCCACCGAACGTTCATGCAGGGACGCCCGTCCATGCGCGATATGGCACTACAAGAACCTCGGTATTATTCAACTGTTGATCAGAGCAGCCTCTCAAGACGCTACGCAAGAGTTCGGGCTCCTAACTACCAGTCGGAAGCAGCAACCAGGAAACTGCCAACCCGGTACCCTCAGAATGTAAAGACGTTGCCACCATACTCCGTAACTGCAAAGAGCTTCCAGCTGAACTAACACTAAGACCGGAGAAAGGGGATGAACCGGGAACCCCTTCCTAAACAAGAAACAAGGCGATCACCTCTAAACTCATTCAAAAGAAGGGGTGGACTAGAGAAGGTATGTAATTGATCAGTTCCGATATTTTGGATCATTCGACTAGCCCCCCCCCCCCCAGAGAGAGAGAGAGAAACAGACAGACAGACAGAAAGCGAGTGAGAGAGAGAGAGAGAGATAGAGATCCAAATTAAAAATAGATGAAACTCTTCAATATTTGTATAAACTTCTGAGATTAGGTAGTATTTACACTATTTACATAGTTCAGAGTATTGTCCTCTTCTTTTTTGTCATATTCAAGACGTTTCCGCCGTTGTACGATCCAGCCTTATTCACGTGATTGGAGTTTCGAACCGAAACTTTTTATTTCGATCTCTGTGGTATATTGTTCTCGCTCCAGTGAATAAAAGCGTTGGTTAGTTCCAGTGACTTGACCAAAACTTTTGTGAGTTCAATACCTGGATACAGCAGTGGTGAACAAATAATAGTTGAGTTAAAGAGAGATAACTAATATATCAGGAAGTAGCATGGCTCATGGAACGAGAACAATATAATACAGTGATTGAAATAAGTTTCGATTCGAAATTCCAGTTGACTGAAGAGGACCTTATGTAAAACTGCCAAAATCTTGTGAATATAACGAAAAAAATGAGGAAAACAGTCCGAACAAAATTGTGTAAATAATCAAATACCTTATCACATAAATATTGACAGACCCTGAAAAAACCTGGAGCGTACAACTGCTGAAACGTAGTGAATATGACAAAAAAGATGAGTACAGCAATCCGAATAAAGTAAATGATGTAACTAGCTGCAATACCTCATCCCAGAAATATAGACAGATCCCGGAGAAGGCCGAAGTGTACAATAGCCAAAACGTCGTGAATATAACCAAAAAGATGAGAGCAACAATTTAAACGATGTAATATTGAAAGTCTCTCGTTTTTTTAATCAAATCTGTGATTCAAAAATCAATGAGTTTAATGGCGGATTTACTTGGCAAGAGAGATTTGACGAGCTACCGACCATCATAACAGTAACCAGTTCTGCAATCTTCTCAAACGGGTGTTTCTATCGAGAACTTTAACAGCTGTTCCAGTGAAGTCAGTCATAAGATAGCAATGACTTATACGCTAAAGCAGATCCTATTTTTAGGTGAAGAGAGGCGTACTTGTCTTAGGTATTAACAATTAATTGCTGTAGAATTGAAACACGGGTTAATTTTTTCAGGTGACCCCCACGACTATAGTAGAAAAATGGTACCTAAATAGTACCTCAAAGGATGCTATTAATACGTCATTTTAAAACAGATAAGGTCGTACTACAAAAACACCTTGTTGTGCCCAATTAGCAAAATTGTAGCTTCTATTACCTTTCATAGTGCAAATCATTGATTCTTGACCACAATGCTGTGGTACACAATGACTGGGGAAACTAGGTTCTCTAGCCATTGGTCAAGAACAGTCTAGAAGGATAACTCTGAATTCGAAAATCAGCTGACTCAGATACCTAGAAATGGAGCGCAGATATTATATCCGTAAAACAAAATGACGATATATTTTAATGTGATGATCTCTATGTGGAGAGTCATTATCTAGATAATCAATGGAGATTGATTATCGCGGTCCGTCATTGTCAACCATCGTGCGTTCGCGCACTACTGTTTGGCGCGATCCTCTTAAGAGTGCCACAAGTTATTGTTGACTGAATAAATGAGGATCTGCTTATCACGCATTCGACCAAGCACTTAAGAAATCTCGAAAAAATAACAGGCACATGTTTCACAGATAGTGAAATAGAAACATTTAAATAGAGTAAATTCATACTTGTGTGTGTATTTAAATGTATGAGTTTATTTTATAACATTTAAATGCATCAGCCAGTCAATTAAGTGCCATACGTGCTACACGCCAAGGCGATCATGTCTCGAAAGAGATATGACTGACTAGGCAGAAGACTTTCCCGCAGTAGGTTACCATTATTTTTTGCGGTAGACTGATTTCCGAACAAGGCTATAGAACCTAATATGTCCTAGTGTTCAATCCTTTTATTCAATTCAGTTAAGTGTCATACTTGATAAACACTTGGGCGATCATGTCTCAGAAGAGACATGACTGACTGGACAGAAAATTATCCCACAGTAGGTTGTCATTACTTTCTGCGATAGGCTGGTTGACAACTAAGGCTATCGAACCCAATATGTCCTGTTATTTGATCCATAGCTGGAGAGAAGAGACGGATTAGTATCTTTCCTCGGGGTATTTGCGCGCAGGTAAATGCAACGAATTCAATTGAAATTCGAACTCAGATCTCCGATTTCTCGTTCCGAGTCGATATCCACTGGACTACAACACACATCCAGATCTAAATGTATATTCTTTAAAGATTTTGCTAAGTGTGCCGTGATATTTTCTTTTGTTACTAGGTGTGCCGTTGCTTAGAAAAATTGAGAAACACTTGCCTACGTGAATATTATTTTTCTTTGCTTAATCATAGTAATGGTTCAGACTTAACCGAAACATAGTGGACGTGAGCTTAATCATCAGGCAAATCAAGAAAAGTATGCTGATCAAACTCAGGACCACTATCTGAGCTTTACTGATCTAAGGTGTTTATAAACATAGAGTCCCTCTGGATAATTGAAAGGAAATTGGACTGTCTAGATCATTTGTGTCAAATATTATGTCTTTTCATTAATACATCGAAGCTAAACGCCCGTGGCAGTCTAACCGATCTTTTGAAAGTCGAGAAAAGTGTTAAGCAGAGGAATCTACTTGGTCTAACTTTGATTTCAATCCAATTCTCAGTTAGAATGATTGATTCATTGCTTGACTCGACGGCTATACAGAAATTCGATAGCGAACCACAGGAAATCTTTTCAGGCTTAACGGTTTTCAATCAAAGGCAAAATTGTTTTATGTATTAACTCAAGATCTCCTTTATTCTAATGATTGTGACCTGATCACACATTTTCAGTTGAATAAGCAGTTACTGATAAATAGACTTTGTGAATCTTGTAAACGGTTTTGATTTAACAATAGATTTTTAAAAATACATTAGGTTGTCACACATAAATATACGCATGTTTTAATCGGTTATGGATCCATTTGTCTAACGAAGTAACTGCCTTAGTATATAAAGGATGTTGACTTATTCCTGGCTCTTTTTCTTTCCAGATACTTTTTCTTTCAATATATTGTTACTGATAAACCCAATGAAAATGATTGCAATGAAACATTGTCTAGTAATTTTACTGTATGAGTACAAACTGGGAAAAAGAACCAGTTTTACATCGAATTATTGCATGCGAGGATAAATGGATACTCTTTGACAGTAGGAGAGTAGGCCAGTAATTAGATACAAGTGAATCACCAAAACAATACCCAAGAACTCTACTGCACCCTAAAAAGTAAATGGCTACTTTATGGTGGTTTTTCAAAAGGGTTATTCCTTATTAATTCTTGTCTAAGTGGAAGACATAAACAACAACCTTGTATTGTGAAGAAATTAAGTGTATGCGCGAAAAATTGAAAAAGAAACATCCTAGAATTGTGCATAGGGATGGCCCAATTATGCAGCACGACAACGCACGATTCCACTTCAAAAACTTCTCAAAAGTTGCATAGCCTGAATTATTAAATTTTGCTTCATCCTCCATATTTACCTGGTGTATCTCTCATACTGATATTTCTTTATATAAGCGTGTTGAGATTTTCATATGCAATAAAACATTCAGAGGAGGTAACCAAAGCATTTGAGCTGTTTATCATATGAAAAGATGAGAATTTTGTAAACGATGGGATCAAGAATTTAGTGATACATTAAAGATCAGTCATTCATGAACATGGTGCTTATTTCAACTAAATATATTAGTTACTTAACATTTTCTAATCGTTTTATTCCTTTACTCATTTAATGTGTGACAACCTAATAATTATCATGTTTCTATGTATAGCTTCATATTTATGCTTAAAATAACTGTTACAAGCTCTTAAAAAGTTTCCATACTTCAGATGTACTTTGAACCACTTAAGTTGATGAAACTAATCTCCATAAATGCTTTCGTGTTTGGTCCTAACGAAGCGTTTCACGTTGGTCTAAGCTAGTGGTCTACTATTTCTCTGTAATTCACTTAGACTGTATTCGTTTAAAACATGGATTACCTATAAATACATTTAAACGTTACAAGGTTTCCAGCGTCATAGGAATGACGATAAACTATATTCGGCAGCAAGGCTTCTTATCAGGAGGTTTTGAGGAGCGTGAAACTATCTCTTATTTGCTGTTGTTCACAGATTCATCAAGACCCGGCGTGGTCTTGATGAATCTGTTAGGGTCCCAGCTATGGACAAACAGTAAACCTCTAAACTGGTAAGAAAACACTGTATAAATACATTTTTACACTGAACGCGCCAGCAATATATTCTCTTAGTAAAAAGTTACCAGCCATAAATTTTTGTAGGGAATAAAAATATTACCAGAAATACAATTTTGTAAAAGAAATTATTAATGCTCCTAATAATAAAATTTCAGTATTAAACGACCCGTATGCTGTTAAACGGACATCTCAATCTTTTGAAATTTTTCATTAATTTTATCTGACAAACATACTAAATATGTATTTGTCTTGTCACATGCAACAAAAGATTAAGTAATTAAAATTAATAATGAGTAAAAAGTGAAACAATTTTATGTCATAGCTACAAATAACCGCCTCTAGAACAATTTGGAACATAAACGTTATGGGCCATCTAATAACTGTCAGGATAATGCAATAGACCTTGCTACCTTTACTGCACTACTGCTTAGCATATATAAATAATCGAGCCTAAAATACAACAAAAATGAACCGAAGATTGCGTTGAAACACGAAAAAAAACTGTCACCGCTGTGTGTTTCACCACAGTGTCCACTTTTATATTTACATAGCATCTATCTCGGATAATGATCACTTTTACCCAGGTGTAGGTTTATTGTTTATAATTTGTATATTGGGGAACATTTTATGCATATCTGCCATAAGGTTAATTTCTGTTCAGTGGTGTGCTGACAGATGAACATTGTCATTGTGCTTATTAACCGCATTTGAAATGTTAACCTTTTCCATTTTTCAGTTACTAATCAAATACTGTTTTATCTAAAAGTATTTTCTGGCTTTAAATAAACTCTCGCAACAGACCTCAAGTACAATGACTATATCGAACCCATAGCTAAATCCGCCGCTAAGAAGGTTGGTTCTTTGCGTAGGGTCTGGAAGTTTTTCCCGTCTGAAACCATCCTGCACATATATAAATCTACCATCCGCCCGCTCATTGAATACCCCTGTCGTATCTGGTCAGGTGCTCCTGCTATCAACCTAGGGGTCCTTGACAAAATTCAATGGAGAATCTGTAATGTGATCGATCCCGACCTGACAGCTCAGATATAGTCACTTTGTCACCGGTGCAATGTGGCTTCCCTGGGTCTCTTCTACAAATACTTTCATGGCTTCTACTCCGATAAACACAGCTCTCTGGTGCTCACTATGTATGAATTTACTCGTGCCACAGAATTAGCAACTGAGTCCCACCCTTTTACTGTATAACCAATAAAATATCAACGCAAATTCTACTCCATCAGCTTTGTTTCTCGCACTTCTCGTCTGTGAAATTCCTTTCTGTTTACGTGCTTCCCCGTCAGCTACAATCTCCAAGAATTTAAATGTAAAGTCAATAGTCATCTCCTATCTCACTGACTTGCATCTTCTCTCTCATGCTCCTTTCTCGGTCCACTCCACTCTCATCACTATTCCTATCCTTCTTTTACCCATTTCCTGACACTCCCTATAACCTGTCACTCTTTCTCATAACTTTCCTCCTATGTAACCCAATGCGAAATAGTGGCAGTAAAACGCCTTGCTTGAGGCGATATGATTATAAAAAAAATCCAAAAGGTTGGTAAGTTGCAAACGGCAAAATTGATCAGAAAGTATTCAATCTCTTCATATTAACAGAATGATATACTACGGGCAGTGGTGCCTTATTCCTTCTCTAAGCGTATTCCAAAGTAATTTGCAAATCCATCTTCCGGGATCACCATCAGCAGCTTTTTCCCGTACTTCCATCGACTGTGTTTGAACAGTGTTTTTATCTTTGCAAAAGAAAAACAAACTTGAAATCGTATGCGTGACGACTGCAC
Organism: Ascarosepion bandense; assembly: GCA_037127315.1. Classification (NCBI taxonomy): domain Eukaryota; kingdom Metazoa; phylum Mollusca; class Cephalopoda; order Sepiida; family Sepiidae; genus Ascarosepion; species Ascarosepion bandense. The sequence goes on along the minus strand of JBBBDQ010001652.1, from coordinate 1,916,006 downwards.
ACTAAGCAGTCGTGAATACATTTATCATACGACATAAATTCACAAAATGGTGTTTATGACTGAATGAATAACCAGACAAGAGAGTGTCTGTTTACACATTTGTGGTAAGGCCCTCTCTGATTAAATGTCAATTTATATCAATATCGTGCAAAATCATCTCGAGATATGGATGGAGTTTTACAGTTTTTAGAGCATGAAAATAACCATAAAAAGTTCTGTAATCGTAAAAAATAAAAAAGATTGGGAATGACTGATGTGGAAATTAATAACTATTTCAGTTCCTCAATTAGAAATTAGGAAATTCCCCTGATTAGTATCAGTATCGAAATTTGAAAGCCTCTAAGCAATAAATGTTTAGCAATGCATGGACTTAAAACTCTAACGCGCACACAGACAGATGAGGGGTCGAAGCCGAGAGAGAAAAGATTGGTCGAAAGAGATTTCGACAAACAACTCCGGAACAAACTCGGCTGCAACGACTGTCGCTGCTGCTGCTGCTACTGTTGCCTCTTTTACATCAACTGGCATTTTCTCTGTCTGTGTGTTTGTGTGTTGTGTGTTGTGTGTGTGTATGTATATGTGAAGCAGCTTTTTACTTGCTTCATCTTTCTTCTTCCGTCTGCGCATCCACGTTCCTTTCTTTACTCTTCTGCCTTCACCAAAACCGCATCAGTCTACTTCTCGGCTTGATCAAATCCACACATTGATTACTGATGGCCACACCGTTTACATTCTACTGACAAAACTAAACGGAGCTTCTCTTAATAATGTACACTGTTGATTCGTTCCCAATCATTTCTTATTTCTTGTTACATAGTCTGTTCTTCACCCGTCCGATACTCAGTCCACCCGGACCGGAGCCTGACACCCATATATTGGGTCGTTTAACTCTAATCTAGAGTCACTCCTCTTCGGCATAAAACAAAACAAAATATATCTCCTGAGAGATTGGACAAGAAAGATTGATTTAACTCTGATCTGAAACTTTTGATTTTTAAATCCGGCAGACACACATGAAAGAAAAATAACGAACATATCTAGGAAGAAAAAAGAATACATTTAAACAAAGGAAAACCGAAATAAATTCCAAAAGAAACGTTAATTAAAATTCATAAGAAAACTTCACAGGTAAGTTTTATATAGTTTTATACATTGGAGTATTTGCCTATATTTGCTTATGTTTTGTTTTGTTTTTGATTTTTTTTTGTTTCTTTGTTTCTTTGTTTTTTTACTTGACAAAGTCTCACGGCTGTGTAAAAAGGTGAAGAAAGTGTGAGACCTAATAAGTAACATAATTTTAACTAGTCTCCCTTCTTATCTGAACAAGAAAACGCTCTCTTTAACATCTTTGTATTATTTTAGTTAGTAGCTACAACAATGTTTTCTTTCAAAAGTATATTGATATCTTACTAACTAGTGTAAAATATAACGAAAACTACAATATTCTTGGCGGTTTGAAAAATTACACTCACCTGCCCCTCTTATGGACAACAAAAACAAAGGCATTAATTTTAGAAGCTGACAACAACTTAGACTAGTAAAATTTAAGTTACTGTGCTGAAAACAAAGCGCTTTTCATGTCACGAGTCTAAAAAAAAAGAATGAAAGTTTAAAAGCACACACTGCAAAGATTGGACAAGGAGAATTTTGACAATGCATTTTGCCTTTTTCTTACGCATCCCTATAAGATTTTCTCTTATCCTATAAAAAAATATCCTATACAAGCAGATCCACATTAAAACCTTCAATAAACCTTTGAATTCCATGTTGAATACATGTGGATATAGTTGTATTGTTAAGAAGAGGTTCAACAAAAGAAGAGGTTTAATATGTAACAACAATACATTTTGTGTTTATTAATGGAGATTTTTAAAAGATTTTTTCAACAGGTGGTCGTTTAGCAAACAACTTGAACTGAAACTATTTTTTTAAATTATAATAAGTATTTTAACTGAAAGGCAACATGTTGCATTTCAGTGATAAATTTCTGACATTTTAGAAGAAAATATATTCATTCAAAAACATTTTTTTCAAATTTTAATCTTTATGATTTGTATCCTTCTTTCATTCAAAGACCATCAGCGTTCAAACCTAACAATATCCAAAGTTTCAGCTGCTGATTTTTAAGAATAGCAAGTTTTACATACTATGAATATTGGCACTGTATTTGTCCCAGCTGTTTTTGTGGAAGATTTAATTACATTTAATATATTTCGTCATCGTAAAGAAATTTGTTGGCGTGTTTGTGTATAAATGCGCTGTGACTAAAAGTTCACTCTCAATATCTTAATAGGGGCTAAACACAAACATATATTTCTCTATCTTTATCAATGTTATATTTATATCCTTGAAAAATCTTTATATTCGGAAAATATCTGTTTATTTTTATAAGACGCATTCATAATTTCAAAATTATTTTTAAAAAAATAATTTAGATAGTACAAGGTTTCAATTTACCTAATATTTACGATCCGCTTCATAATTTTGAATTACAATTTACTGTATAAAATATACCTTTGTATAAGACGCGCTCTTGTTTTCGGAAAGAAAACAAGACAATGTATATAAAATCGACTTTGCAAATACATGACCTTGTCTTGAATACCCGAGATATCTAGAATTTGGAATCGTAAAGAATTTAAAACTTTTTTAGAAGGTTAGTGCGTTCTATACACCACTGGAAAATATATCCTGATAGAGCGAAATATATAGCATAAAAGAACATTTATTTCCACGGTAGGAAGAGAAATTTTACTTGTCGTGAGAAGAAATCAGTTTCTTGAAGAAAAAAAAAAACTTTCTTGTCTCTTCCTTTAAGAATCTCAACGGAATACAAATACACTATGCGCATCTATTTCACTTAAAGGAAATCGACTTGAACACTACACCACCCCGAAACAAAAACTATTATATTTTAAATAAACCTGAGAATTTGTCGGGATGGTGGGTTGTTGAACTGGGTACATTATAACTAAATGCTCAGATTAAGAGCCAAGCATTTCAAATACCAAAGCCAAACGTTCCTGACCATCGTCAACTTTACAAGAGAGACACACCGTTTTCGCATCTATAATAGTTCTGTGCCAAACTAAGTTGAAATTTGTTAATATCTATATTCAAAGAAAAACTTATTGCTAAATGCAGTCATGACCTTTATTACTTATATATTTCTCTCATAAAATACCCACACCAGTAAGAATTCATTTTAAACATTAAGTGATAGCAAGTCGCTTTAATATACCAGCACTATTTTCAGTAAGTCTGTTGTATGAATGATTTTAAGTCTGTCTTGGATTTCTAATTATTCCAAACTTCCAGTGAGGTTTCATGAAAACTGCGCCAAGTACTCCAACAACAATTAACACTACTGTTACTTTCATGTTGCATAACGTTTTCTTTATATCTCTAGTGAGGTACATACATATATCGACGCATACATGTATATTTGTGTGTGTGTGTGTGCGTTGTTTAAAATGTTACATAATTATTGGAGAAGGGCGATCAATATCTGAAGTTAGGCGTTTAGAAATATAGACAGAGTGGACATGGGACTCAACACAGCATGATGACTGGCGGCTTCACACTTCATTTCAATCATCAGTTTGAATACCTTGAAGCGTGGAAATGAGTGTTGATTTCTCTGTCGAGACGCACGTATTCACATATACACATACACACATACACTCACATTATATACATACCACTACATACTTATCTAGAAACTTACGTTACGCCTAACTGACCATAGTTCATTTAAAACTCATTATACCACACACAGAAACCTACCAAACACCATCCACAACATACTATTAGAAAATACAAGTATTGTAGCCTCAGTTAAGTGCCATGCGTGATACAGGTTTTGGGTGATCATGTCTCGAAAGCGACATGGCGACGGGGCAGAAGATTATCCCGCAGTAGGTTGCCATTGCTTTCTACGGTAGACTGGTTGCCTGCCAAGGCTATAGAACCCAATCTGTCCTGTTATTTAATCGATAACTGGAGGGAAGAGACGGATTAATACCTTTCCCAACGGTATTTGAGCGCAAGTGAATGCAAGAAATTCAACTGGAATTCGAACTCGGCTCCCTGATTTGTCGATCCGAGTCGTTATCTATTGCTCCACAATGCACATCCCATAATAGACTCATCCACATGTAAAAAAAACGGTTCAAAATAATGGAAGCTTAATGTTTTTAACAGAAAAGCCAACACTCAATAACATTAACAAAAACACGGCAACAACGTGCTGACCACATTTGGAAAATAAAACCTTCCTATAACCTCAGCAGCACATATAAAAAAAAACCCTCACACATACAGATAAATCGAAAATAAAAACCAACCTTGATAGTGGTTAAAAAATAACCGAAATGACTCGAATATGCAGAACTTTTGAACAAACTTTGCTCACTTTTAAAAAGAAAACACGTTTACGAACACAAGAAAAATTATATAAAACTTAGTCGCAGTAGCTTGTCAGTCGCTTTCAATTAAATTTGTATAAAAGAGAGGTTGCTGCCCAAACACACACACACACACAATATATATATATATATATATATATATATATATATATGTGTGTGTGTGTGTGTGTGTGTGATAGAATAAGTAAATAACAGGTAGAAAAAGTGTCCTTTATCTAACATATTTCATTTTATTAAGTTTCTTCTTGTTTACAAGACACAAATTTATATATATATATATATATATATATATATATGTGTGTGTGTGTGTGTGTGTGTGTGTGTATCTAAATTTTCTTGTTTTACTCTGTTGTCTGTCGGAAAAGCGAGATCTACAATCTGACATTTTTTTATTTTTCCCCCCAATTACTGCATCCGGCCTTCTATCTTGAACTTATTGATCCATTTGACTCTTAATGTCTCTGAAGTTTTACGTTTTTATTCCCTGTGACAGATTCTCGTTTGAGCTAATACGATTGATATGCATGCAAAATCTTCTTTCTTTGCACTGTTCTTGGTAGATCAGTTTTCCCTACTCAATCACACTCATTATTTATATTCTTACTAGGCTAACTTGCTATATTTATTTATAATACGATTGTGACTTACGTCTTTATTTTCATTTCTTATTCTTTGAAAATTGCCGTTTTTCTGTGTTCCCAGTAACAAGTATTCAGGTGCCCTCTTCATATGTCCTCTTTGTGATCATATTGACAACTTTTCAATTATTTCACAGCCAAATGGCTTTATCCACTTTATAATTAGTATTTTGAACCGTGAAGACATTTCTCCATATATCTTTATTTTTTAATTATATCACCCCGAGCAAGACGGTAACGCCACTGATGTGCAGGGAGCTACGTAAGAGTGAAAAGATTGGAAAAGAGAAAGCCGGAAACCACATCCTAAACAGGGAACAATGGATGAGCCTCTTCACCTGTTCAATAGACGTGGATGGAATTTGAACCGGGCGATAGTTTAGTCTATCTACTCCAATTGAAAAAAAAAGAAAAAAGAAAAGAGTCTCTTGTAGTGAATCGAGTGATAGCAATGTTCACAATTTTCCATCCTTCTACTTAGTAATAATGTCAATTATGACAAAATATTTGTGAGGTAATTTCAATTTTCGTCGTGTTCCCAGTTATCATAGTTTCTACACAAGGAATTTCAAGATTGTTACAAGTTCTCCAATAAACATAGGCACTCCTGTCGAATGATTATCTTACAATTTATCTGAGTTCTCGAAGAAGGACTTGTTAATTGATGCCGAAAGTCTCGAAAGGTTTGCTCAAAGATGTTTGTTATTCTTGTAAAAATTGTGCGTTATTAATTTTTTGTTTAATGAATAACTAGAATCTATTTCATTTTGAGACTTTATTTTAAATAAAATTCGAAGAGAGGAATATTATTAGATTTTAAAATCCTTTTTTTAATTTGTGGCATTTTGCATAATTAACGACGCGCCGTTGTTGTGAGGAGCCTAAAAATACAATTGAAACGTTAATATTTTTACATTTTTCCACTTTACCGTTTCCCATCTCTCTCTCTCTCTCTCTCTATCTCTCTCTCTCTCTCTCTCTCTATATATATATATATATATATATATATATAACTTTAATCCAAAAGGAAAAGCAGGTATGTAAATCCCAAAAACCCGATCTTAATTAATATCAATTACATTAATATTAAAAATGAGTAGAGTGGAGGGCTCAATGCAATTTATTATCAAATTACAGAGCCAATTATAAAATAAAACAAAATTCCGATCTTCAAATTCGTTGAATGGCCATTTCTACGAGAAAATTCTCGCGTCCTCAGCAAACGAACTTTATTTCAAAAAACTAAATGACAAAATGAACAAAGATATTATACCGGCAGAAGTCAAAAAAAAAAAGAAAGAAAATCCAATTTACCTTTACACATCTTCTTCTTCCCCGCTAGCATTTCTTTTGCTCAGACAAGGCTAAATTTCAACTTTTAACTCTCGACTCAGTTAAGGGGTAGGGGTTTTCAAAAAATCTAAAAATAAAAATAGACATAGATATCTGTCTGCTTTCTTATTAATCCAACCCCTTTAATTTTCTGTGGTGAACATTAATCAGATAAATTCTGGAAGAAAATTATTTGGACATATGAAACAAAGATTTTTTTTTCGGGATAAATATTTGCACGGAAGCATGTCAGAAAAGAGGAACTGAATAAAACCCAGTAAAGACCATCTCAACAGTCAAATAAGGGTTAGAAATGTAATGATTTCGGGTTGTTTTTCGTATAATAGAGAAATGGTAGTCATCGAAGGAAGAATGAATGCAGCAAAATACAAGCAAATCTTATCAACCCATCTATTAAAAAGTGCAACAGCTTTGAGGCTTGACCGAGATTTTGTATTCCAGGGCAACGATCCAAAGCACAGGGCTAAAAAAATTCATCACTGGTTCGATGAAAATGGAATTGATGTTCTGGACCTCAATCCAATAGAAAATTTATGGAAAATCTTGAAGTTTACATGCAAGAGATCCAAGAAATATCAAGTAACTGAAGAAAGTCTGTGAAGAAGAATGGGTGAAACTGCCAAAATCTTCATGCAAGAAGCTCGTTGAAAACTACAGAAAACGACTAGAGACTGTAAGGTTGACCAGAGGATATGATACTAAGTATTAACAAATTTTGTTAAATACTTTTGCACACAGTCAAATTCGAAAATTGGCAATAAATGTGCATAAATACAATGTTTCTTAATATTTCTCTAAACAAAGTTCATTAACGTATATGAAATATAATTCAATCTGAACAATTTTCTTTTGTGAAATTTATAAAGAACCGATGTATTAAATACTTTTGCTACCCACTATAGATAGATAGATAGATAGATAGATAGATAGATAGATAGATATTGGTCTTTATTATAATAAAGAGGATATATACATATATATATAGTTCTTTATTATAATAAAGAGGATACATACATACATACATACATACAAACATATATATATATATATATATATATATATATATATATATATATATTCTTTACTACTCGACGAAGTACCTATTGCAAAAAAATAAAATAATAAGGTAGGGTATGCTAACGACAATCACTGTGTATATATACCAGGCTCTCGGTAAGAACGGTTAAGCTCGTGTTGTTGACCTGAACATCTCTAAAGCGTTTGACAGAGTCTGGCATGCATGTGAAGGGGCTATGGTATAACTGGATGATTGTTTGATCTAAACCAGTCATTCCTTTCACATCGCATTATGAAGGTAGTATTGAATGGGCATGCTTCCACACACAAACGCTGGTGTCCCTCAAGGCTCAATTCTATGTCCTACGCTTCTTCTGATCGTCATCAACGATCTCCCCGAAGCAATCAGATCCCAAGTAAGCATCTACGCGGACGATACCACCATTTACTCTCACCTCGATCAGAAATCCACGAAGGCTGACAAAGCGAACCTCGCAGCTGAGCTTGAAAAGGACTTCGAGTCTGGCTCGTGAATTCTAATGCTGCCAAAACGAAGCTATCTTTTAACCGCTACAGACAATCGCTCCTACTCCCCATTAGCATGGATCAGGCTAGTCTCCCTGAAAGCAAAACATTGCGCCTCCTCGGCCTAACTCTCTCAGCAGACCTCAAATGGAATGACTTCATCGAATCCATAGCTAAATCTGCTGCTAGGAAGGTCGGTTTACTGAGTAGAGCTAGGATTTTTTTTCTGAATCTATCCTGCACATATATAAATCTACCATCCGTCCGTGTATTGAATACTGCTGTCACATCTGGTCGAATGCACCTGATATGCACGTAGGGGCTCTTGATAAAATCCAACGCAGAATCTGCAATGTGATCGATCTCGACGTGGTAGCTCAGCTGAAGTCACTTTCTCACCGGGGTAATGTGGCTTTCCTGTGCCTCTTCTACAAATATACAAATACTTTCACGGCCTTTGCACCGACGAGCTTAGCTTCCTGGTGGCCACTCTGCATGAATTTACTAGACTAGCAACTTTTACAGTGAAACCAATAAAATGTAACC
>JBBBDQ010001652.1:1895000-1902500 GCA_037127315.1 Ascarosepion bandense | reverse complement strand
TGTTTAGTAGATTTTCATTGCGGATATATTAGAATGCGCTGTCTACGTCGCTTAGGTAAGCAGAAGTTTTAGTTTTTTGTTTTATAGTTTTTTGGAATGTATAAATGAGCCAACTCTAAAAATTCTAGTAACAGAGACGCAGCTACACCGATTAAATCAAATTTGTTTGTAGAAAATTTTGTTGAAGGAGAAGAAACTCTGGTTAATAATTAGTTTGCGAGAACCAGTAGAGGAAACTTTTCTTTCTTTCTTTCGTGAGGTTGTTTCTTAATATGTTGGAGCATTTTATGTCAACAGATACGTTTTTGTATTATGAGTTGACATCTAAGCACGCTATAACCTTTATTTCTAATGTTTATGTGCTCTAGATAAAATCCCCAGAGTTTTAATGGCTTGGTTAAATTTATTTTACAGTATATCAACAACTTCAGTGGGATATTTCATATCGACAAGATTTTTAGAATAACGTCGTAAAAATAAAATAGGTATTCTTTGTAAAAAATTAGTTGTAGATCAGGTTTCATTGAGGTATTTTTGTAAAGATGATTTTTGTCGAGAGTCAAATGTAAAGGTGGTAATATTTTTTTCAAAAATGTTTTTCTGGTATTAAAAAATACTTTAAGAAAAAATATTCCTTTAAAAAAGTATTTCCTTTCAAAAGAAAAAAAAATTGCAACTCTCCAAATAAACAAAGGGAAGGAATAAAAAGAAGAAGTTACACCAACAGGGTCTGTGCAAACAAAAAGAGCATTTTTATTCGCTTCCTTTGTTTATTTTGAAGATGTATTTTTTTCCTTTTTATACTCTCTTGGAACATTTATTATTTCATTTAGTCGTGAATTATTTTGCTAAAAAAATGTTTAATTCGTTCCAACTTTCGCTTCCTCATTTACTAATTTTCTGTGAAAAGTGTCTTCTTGTGTTGTCTAATTTTGCTAACGGTTTTTTCCATGAAGATTTAGCACGAAAGGATTCTTTAAGGAATAAAAAATAGAAGATGCTTTTTCGCTTTTTCAGGTCAATATTTATGCTCTATGGTATTAATTTTTTTATTCAAATACATATATATATATATTAATGTTTGTGTGTGCCTAAAATTGCCGCATCTGTGCAAGAGAATGTACGACCGTAGCACTGTTAAAATACCTCAGCGCTACCAGTATTTGAGGATAGATCAGACGATATCATCGCTCGAGATCAATTTGTAGCCATCACGAACGATGTATGTACAACCCAGCAAAATCCAAAGATATTGTTTTGATGAACATTTTCACCCAATAAACCCTCTGAAGATCACATTGCATTAAACTTTTAGTAACGACCGGTTAGTGTTGTCATTCGCTATTTCCAGCTACGTAGGAGTCTTTTTTCTTTTTTTTTTTTTTACTGAATCGGATTTACTCTCTGGACTAGTGGATATTTTATGTCCTGTTAGGGGACGATTTTTCTCTGATTTTCAATTTATTTTACTTCTTTATTCGTGTTTTCTCACTTGGGTGTAGCTTGCCCGGAGTTTTTTTTTTAATCACATTTTAAGCTAGCAATAACAACACTATTTCTATCTTATAAATTATTAGCATAACTTAGTAAATTGCTTATTCAAAGAATAATTCCATATCAATGAACTCAATTTGTATCCGTCCAAGCTCGGAAAATTTTAATATAGAGTTATGATTGCGTTTTTCTTTCAATAATTATCATGGTAGGGTTAATTACAGCAGTAATAACATTAGGTTCAAATTATATTTATTTCTTATTAAAAATTCATTAGCATTTTGGTGTTAAATAATAAAACAGTTTAGGATTTTTTGTGACTGTCGATGAGGTATAAGTAAATGGTCCTTAGTACACCAGGCTGTTTGTATATACGAAAAGAAAGGGAAGAAGAAGAATCAGTTTCATAAGAGATCACGTGATGAAACGTAAACTAAAAATTGTCCCCTTTTAAGAAACGTGTGGAGAAAAACATGATATAGAAACGAATTTGCTATTTCGTTTCTTTTGAATTTCTAAGAATACAGTAATTAACGACTTTTCTATTAACATCATCATTATATGATCAATAAGTAGTCGCCTCATAGTACAGATACTGGATAAATTCATGAACAGTTGCTATATTTTCATTTGTCTTCTCTAGAAGTCGCCTTATACACAGAATATATATATGTATATATATATATATATATATATATATATATATATATATATTACTAGTAATATATATATATATATATAATATATATATATATTACTTTCTCAAAGTACCTGATATAGGTCGAATCAGAAGGCGAGTGAGAAGATGAATGGAGGCATAGTGTTAATATCCCTACTAATCACTCCAAATATCTTCGTAATCAACAGACTTGTCTTACACTTTCCGAATCCTCTGCAGATTGTCATTCTGAAATATTCGTATTGGAGCTTTCAGCGGGAATGCTAAGCAGTACAGAAATCGTTTCCAAATTTTTGTCGGCGGAATTTGCGTTCATAGTACTCTTTTTCCCACAGACGGTGGCCAACTGACCCTACTATACTGTGCAGTCGACAAAAATCAAAATCAAACAATGCGCATGCATGAAATTTAAAAAAATCTGTTGAATTATAATTTTATATTCAGTCATTAATAAAAGTTAATGACCACCTTGCAATTGTACTATTTAAAGTTATAAAAAACACAGTAACAAATAATGAAGAATTGACTCAATATTTTCATAAATTTGGACATGACGATATTTACAGTTCATTTCAGAGAAAACAGTCAAGCGGTTAGTATCTTGGTATGACTGTCTCTGCTGTTGAATATAATGGCATACATGTCTCAACCGAAGCTCACATCGGCATTACTCTTTGAGGAACGCTTCAGGTGCGGGACGATAAACTCAGTCCCCTCCAGAGGGTTAGGTAAATCCTGAAGTGATACTCCCCGTTCCCGGGGTTTAAGTTTAGTATTATTTTACATGGCCAAAACGTTATATAGTTATTTTTAGGTGGGCACACCACAAAACAGGGAGAGGTTAACCCTGGAGGGATGGCCCGGTGCTTGGGTTTATGATTAGTATATATGGACGAAATACTATATAGATATTTACTGCTTGCATTTTGTCGGGCAGGCTGTGAATCTAATTGTAACAGTAGTCAACCATAATTTCTTTTGTCCAGAATTCTTTAATAGCACCCACATCAGAATTTCGCTATTTCAAGATTGCTTTACTGAACTTGGTTTTTGACAATTTTCCATACTTTTTCAGTTTCCAGGCCAGTGTAGTGTTCTGAATGACTTACGTCCTTGATGGAGTACCATCATGCACTGGTGAATGTGCATATACAAATCCAGTTCTTCTGCAGAAGTTCCACATATCTTGCACCATTCATCTTTGTTCCTGCAAAGATTAACTGTTCCAGATTTGTATTTAGCTGTTGTTAGCCATGTCCAAATCAGGAAGAGTGAATGCTTTATGGATGTGCGTTGTGGTGTAATGAATATCGGCTCGGGATGAGAAATCGAAGAGCCGAGTTCAAGTTTCAGTCGAATCCGTTTCCTTCATTTACGCACAAATACCCTTTATAAAGGTATTAATCCATCTCTTCTTCCTCGAGCTATGGGTTAAATAGCAGGACAGATTGGGTTCTATAACCTTTGTTGGCAACCAGTCTACAGCAAAAAAATGGCAATCAACTGCGGAAAAGTATTCTGCTTAGTCAGTCATGGATCGAAAGAGACATGATCGCCCAAGTGTGTATCACGTATGGCAATTAACTAACTAACGGAATGCTTCATAGTCTGAATTGTATATTTTTCATTAAAACTCTTATCAGGGGATTTTGATGAAAGTGAAAGATAAGGATATTAGGGAATGAGAGAGCGGATCGCGCAACAAGAAAAACATTTCCTATAAAAAGACATCAGTCACCATAGATACAAAAATGGTATTTACAAGGGCGTCAGTTTAAAGTTGGTTTCTCGACAGAACCGGGGAAAAATTCCCACCTCACCATCTCATCAGACTGCAAATGAAATTTGCCGACTAATGAGATGGGTACCAAAAACGGAAATGCTGCATTTTTTATTTATTTTTATATATACATGTATATATATATATAGACGTGTGTGTGTGTGTGTGTGTGTGTGTGTGTGTAATCCATGAAAATCTCATTACAGTTATAAGATAACTATTTTAATTTATTACCAATAACTATACCTGTGTGCGTGTTTATTTGCTCATTCATATATATATGAATGTGTGCTTTTGTCTCTTTCTCCATATATGTGCTGCATGATACATAGCTGAGCTAGGTTAGAACTTTTGCTTTCCGGCCATGAGACCCTGTTTCGAATAATCACCATGGTCAATTTATCAGGAAGGCGATCCCTTGAGGTAAAGTACTTAGAAACCATGACGCAATACTTGTGAGTGAAAATGGCTAGACTGAATTACTTGGAGAGTCGCCAATACCTGTGCCAATACAAAACCATCATTCTGGTTTTGAGCTGACGGGCGTTGTTCAAACTGCGGATCTCACACGATTACGCGCTTTCCCACAAGAACTGTAACTAAGGTCAGTTCAGAGTAGTTGCAGTATAAACCACAGGTAGGCTCTGTGAATACGGAATAAACGCAGATGTGCCTAAACAGACAGGTACTGGGCACTTCGGCGTGGTGTAATGTTTGCAAGCTTGTCTCGCTAAAACTAGTTACAATTGAGTAGTGAGTTCGATCCTCAGTGAGTGTCCCATGCTTTCGGCCTTTTGTCACATCTAAGCACCGCTTAGAAAATCACCTCAACAGACAGGTGTTTTCTGAGAACTAGAGTAGTCAGCACGTGTGTGATTGTTATAAAAACAACATGATTTCAGATTATCAATTCCAAAATAGACAACATTTTCCCGTTTCGATGTTAGACTCGATATAATTTTACTTCTTTATCGTGTCAAGTGCGTTTGATGACTAATCTGCAGTGTTCTATTCACGGACATCGCCCCCGTCCCCCCCAAAAAAAACACATGATTTTGAAAGCTAATTCGCAAAAGTTCGTTTGGCTGCATGAGAAATTTTCTGATTGATGGTCGACAGCAACTTTATGAAATTAAAATTTTTTTAGAAGAGATAATAAATCCAGTAAAAAAAATGTTACACTTTTTCTATACATAGTATAGTATTTTATGAAGAATAGCATAAATGCGAGGGAGATACAGTTGTGTAACAGGTTCCGGTTCGATCGTGGACTTGGAGAACAGAGTTCGAATTTCAGTCGAGTTTATTATTTTCACTTACGGCTAATAGCGTTAGGAAAGTTATGATTCCATATTTTCTCCCTCTAGTTATGGGTAAATAGTAGGACAGTCTTGGTTCTAAAGTTATGAGTGGCAACCAGTCTAAAGAAGGAAAAATTAAAAAAGCCTCTAAGTTAGTTCGATGTTAAATTTTATTCTAACAAATCCTTTCGACGACACCGGTGCCAAGCTGGACTGGCCTCTGTTCTTCCCAGTGGTGCGAAGAGGGGAGACGTGCTGAATGGGCAAGGGCCGATTTCTCATAAACCTCGCCAAGTCATGTATTCTGGTGTGGATACTCCAGAGTTGCTACACTGCGAATTACCAATAATCCATATTTATAATAGAAGGTCGTACTGGCCTCTTGGACAACATTGGTGGCATTGATAGGGAAAACGTGCTTCATGAGCAACCATCGTTCTCTCATTAAACCAAAAAAAACAAAAAAAATCCTGCCCAGGTCTGCACAAAACACTTCGTATGCAGATCCATCTCGAGACCGACTGATACCAAAAAGCTCGAAGTACCATGTCAGGATCGAACTCACTACTCAGGTGTAATCGATCAAGTGAGGCAAACTTGCTAACCATTACATCATGTCGACGTGATCATGTTCTGTTTATATTATAACGTGCTGGAATTTTGTTTGTATATATATAATCTGGTTAAAAATAGATGAGGCATGATTTATAAAATGCATATATGTTCTTCTTCTATGTGTCGTGTCCCTACAGGACGTAGGCGATCAGGGCCTTCCACATTTCCTTATCTCTTCGAGCTTCTAACACCCTTTCTCCTGATACCTCTTCCAAATCCTGCTCCGCCATTCATCTGCTAGAATCCATCAAGTATGTCCCTTGTCTCTCTTTTTCTATATCCGTCTCATGAGTATCAGGTTTTCCAAGCCTTCCTTCCTCATTACATATCCCAGCTGTCTTTTCCTAATGTTAAGTATCAGGTTCCTTTTAGAGTGCATCCTCTCCAAAACTATGTTGTTGCTCACATTTTCGTCCATGGTATCTTCAGCATTTTCCTGTAGAACAACATTTGGGTTCCTTCAAGCCTTTCTTTCATCTTTGGTGAGATTGTCTAGCATTCGCTACCAATTGACGGACAGTCATCACATAGCAATCCAGTACTCCTTTTTTGTTTCCAACGAAATTTTCTTGCCTTTCAATACTCTACTTGGCTTCGGGAATGCTTCTTTGAATGCACTTTCCCCACTCTGTTAAAAAAAAACAGGTATAAAATCTTTTTACCTGCTTGATTTTAGTAGTCCCGGTCTGTAGTTGGCATTTTGGGCTCCTCTTTTTATTGATGACCATGTATTAAGTTTTCTTGTAGCTTATATATAGTCCTTTCTTTTCGCTTTCTTTAACTACTCTTCCTGTAGAAAGTCTTTTAGCTTCCATCCTTTATCTGCTGTCAGCACTGTATCACCTGCATATCTTATATGTTCAGATTGCAGCCGCCAAATTGAATACTTCTAGAACTTCTAGAGCTCAATTATAATTGCCATAGTTGAATATGAAAATTCTCCGGCCAATCTGCCTAAAGTCGTAGTAAGGAGAAAACAAATCCTTGTCTTACATTCCCTTTCTATCTGTGTATATCTGCTGAACTCGTTTCCTGCCCGTATGCAAGCAGTTTGCTGCCATCACGGGTTTCTTGATTACTCTAATGTCTTTCCTGAATATGTCAAGTTTGCCGAGCGTCTCTGTCAAGTCTTTGTGGCGTACTTTGTCGAATGCCTTTGCGTAGTTTATGAAACACAGGTACGCGTCCCCCTGCATTGCATTGCCTTTTCTGATAACATTCTAAGCAAAAATACCGCGTCCCTTCTTCCAATGTCTTTGGAGAAACCGCCCTGTTCTTGTCCAATCTTTGGCCTGATTTATTAGAATTCGGATGATGAGTCTTTTTATGTGAGGCATCAAATTCACATTCTTTTGCACCTGGATTCTTAAGAAGTTCTACTGTTGAAGATTTAATTTATTTTTTCTGTAATTTTGTTTTCACTGAAATCTTCTAAGACTGCCAGCTTCGCTATTACAATGCCGTAAGCAAACCAAAATATAAGAAAGTTAAAACTAATCTGCATTGTTGATAAAATGGGTAAATAAAAAAGCCGCTGAGAGAGCAGAGATGCATCCGCTGTCACCTACAAGTTTATCACCAAAAGGCTATTTAAGAGGCTTACATGATAGAAAAAAGGAAAAGGAGGAGAG